>JAOTQR010089064.1:0-33840 GCA_025774065.1 Solanum ossicruentum
TTTTTTTTGAAGGGGGAAAGCCTTTTTATAGGCATTTTACTTATTCATATTTGCAACTAAGGGCTCCTAGTTGCCTATAGGACAATTAGGTCCCCAAACTTTATATTGTAAAACCAATTGAGGACATGTGACCCCTCACTTAAAATAGAAATTCCAATTCTAGTTAGACACCGGAAACTTGATTAATCCAACTACGCCAATTATGCCAAAATTTTGTTCCAATTAACCTATTAACTGAAATTAAATATTTTACGGGGTCTAACACCGTTGTTGTATTTTCCTTGAGGATATGGCGTCACTATTTATACAGGGTTCATGTAGATAAATTTACCGACCACAACAGTCTCCAATACGTGTTCACCCAAAGAGATCTAAACTTAAGGAAAAAGGAGGTGGTTGGAACTCCTTAAAGACTATGACATGAGTTTGCACTATCATCCTGGCGAGACTAATATTTTGGACAAAGCTCTAAGTAGAGTGTCCATGGAGAGTACGACTCATATTGATGATGACAAGAAAGAATTAGCCAGAGAAGTTCACTAGTTAGATAGATTAGGGGTTAGATTGAGTGAAGCCAAAAATCGAGATGTGGTGATGGTAGATGGTTGTAAGTCTTCCTTTATTGAAAAGGTCAAATCCAAACAAGACCTTGACCCTGCATTGTTAGAATTGAAGTCCTTGGTGAAGGATGGGAAGGTGAAAGTTTTCTCCCAAGGGAGAGATACTGTCCTTAGATACCAAGGTAGATTATGTGTGCCTGATGTCGATAGTTTGAGGACCTTGATCTTTAATGAGGCTCATAATTCATCTTATTTCATTCACCCTAGTTCTACCAAGAAGTATAGAGACTTGAGGGAAGTGTATTAGTGGGGTGGTATGAAGAGAGATATTGCCAAGTTTGTAGTCAATTACCATAATTGTCAAAAAGTCAAAGCCGAACACCAAAAGTCGGGTGGCCTAGCACAAGATATTGAAATTCCTACTTGGAAGTGGAAAGAAATCAGCATGGATTTTTTGGTTGAGTTACGAAAGACTGGAAAGGACTTTGATTTCATTTGATTTATTTTTGATGGAATGACAAAGTTGGCTCACTTTCTACCAGTTAAAACAACTTATGGTGACGAAAATTATTCCAAATTTTACATTCATGAGTTGGTTAGGTTGCATGGAGTCCCATTAGATATCATCTCGAATTGTGGTGCTCAATTCAGCTCATACTTTTGTAGGTCTTTCCATAGAGGCCTTAGTAATAAAAATCAAGCTTAGCATGACATTTCACCCACAAACGGATGGCCAAGCCGAGAGAACCATTAAAACTCTTGAGGATATGCTTAGGGATTGTGTCTTGGAGTTTAAGGGTAGTTAGGATAAGCATCTTCCACTCATAGATTTTTCTTATAGAAATAGCTATCACTCAAGCATTAGCATGGCTCCCTTTGAAGCCCTATATGAGAGGCATTGTAGATCTTCGGTTGGATGTTTGAAGTGGGAGAAATGACATTTTTTGGTCTAGATTTAGTTATGGAGGTTTTGGAGAAGATGAGGGCAATAAGGGAGAGATTAAACACTGCCCAAAGTCGATAAATGTCGTATGCCGATACTAGGAGAAGGGATCTTGAATTTGAAGTTGACAATTTGGTGTATTTGAAGGTTTCACCAATAAAAGGTATAGTCCGATTTGGAAAGAAGGGAAAGTTAAGATCTAGGTATGTAGGGCCTTACCGGATCTTGAGACGTGTTGGTAAAGTTGCATACAAATTAGAGTTGCCTATGGAAATGAGCATGATTCATCCAGTTTTCCATATCTCCATGTTGAGGAAGTGTATTGGAGACCGTAATTCCATTGTTCCCTTAGAGGTGGTTAATATTGAAAAGAATTTAGCTTATGATGAAGTTTAGATGGAAATCTTAGATAGGCAAGTGAAAAGGCTGAGAAATAAAAATATTGCATCAATCAAAATCCTTTGGAGGAACTAACAAGTCGATAGTGCTACTTGGGAAGCCAAAGTTGATATGAAGAAGAGATATCCTTATATCTTCCATTCTATCAAGCTTGAGGTACTAAGATCTTCCTATTTAAGAACACTTCTTACATGTCATGTTCATGTTATCTATGCATAAGTATGTGATTTTGATATGTGATTTTGAAGTTGCATTGTAGATGTTGTTTGAAGCATGATTTCAAACTTTTCATGGTGATATGTTGCATTTTGCATATGATGCATGCACTTTATTCCCTAAAGCTTGCCTTTAGCATATTCGAGGAAGAATATTCCCAGGGGGGGAGATATTATAAGGCCCCATATGTTGGAGGGTGTAAAACTTCCAACGAAATGAAATTTGAAAATTTTCTAAGTACCTGTGGGTGTTGTTTCCCTAGCACACGCACGTGTACATGGTCAACCAAATAATATAATGACTCTTTTTAGAATTCGAATGTTGAACCCAAAGGACTTGTCGATTAATTATTGATCAAATTATATTAATCTAATTATATATTTAAGCAGTGAACAATTAACCAAGATGAGAGATATTTCTGCAAAATCAATGAATGAATTGATCTAAGATTATAGTTTAGCTAATAATCATGTTTAGCATCAATTACATTAAGTTATTTGATTATCTAGTTGTTGATTGACAGGGTTCATTTTACTAAGCAAGGTTGCACGCCTCAACCTGGCCTATTCTCATTGACAACCTAACTACATTGTTGAGCAGGGATAGAGATGATCACTAAGATGGATTAAAACTATCTTCCTGTATTTGAACCAACCGAGGTGGATGAGTAGGTGTTACAAGTCTTCCATACACAAATCATCTAGTCTTCTAGATAAATAAGCTCTCTATACCTTGTGTTCTATCCACCTTAACATCTTTCGAATCCAGAGCAGACAACAAATGTATTTCACGGTTGGCCAGACTATGAAATATAGATTAAGGAATATAGGAACAACTGGTATGATAAATAAATCTTTTAAATCAATAATGACTAAACAATTATCTTATTAGCTACGATAATCTTAGAAAGAGAAGTTTAACTCCACATAGACATGGAGAAATCACCACAAATCATTCAAAGATAAATATAAAAATAAATATTATTGGGGAAGAAAAGATGAAACCAAAATTCTGCGGCCTCCACGGCGGTTTCTATTTTTTCTAGGTCAAAATTTGAGTAAAACCTAATTTAATGAAATATTTATAAGAAAAATTCCAAATAAAATAATTGAGTCCAAAATGAATTGGAAAACCCAAATCTGGAAGAAATTGGGCCTTCACATGCGTGCACGTATAGTAACTGCCTTCAGCATTTGTTTGCTGCCACGTGTTAGTTTTTTTTTTTCAAATTGCAATTGAATTCCTTGCTCTATACGTATATAATAATATATACTATTATATTCAATTAAATTCATTATGATTCCTGCTTAATTTTTCTTTTGTAAACCTTCTTTTATAATTTGTTTGTGCTCCAAATTTCTTCATTTTCGCGCCAATTCAATCCTACAAATACAATATACAATTTAGCATAATTCATAAAATTTATGATCAAAATAAATAAATAAAATTATTAAATATGAGGCATATAATGACTAAAAAAATATGTATTTTTGGCCTAACATCAACTCTCAACACTTAAACTTTTTGATCGTCCTCGAGCAACCATTAAAGCTCATCAAAAAAAAAAAAATCAAATAGACCACTTCTTTGGTTGATAAAAATAATTTAGGTCATCCAAAAACATTCATAACATCGTATATACTTTCCAATCATTATGCAAAATAAACAACAAACGTTTAACCTCCTAGACTCAAGAAATGACTCTAACTCATCAAATTCAAATTTTCTCACATGTTCTCTCAAAGAAAGTTAATAACATCACCTATCTATCATGAAACAAGTACCCTCACGTGAATAATAGTTCACACACTCAATTCAAAATATTGAATATAAATTAAGGACTTTGCGTTAAAGAACAATTCTGGCACTAACAAAAAATTCACATGTATGTACAAAGAACCATACGCTTGCCCATTATGCACATCTCCAATAATTAAGCATGCTTGAATGAAATCAAATAGGATTTTAATGGGTTATAATGTAGGGTCGGGAACAAATAAGAAAACTATATAATAGTGACTTACACTTCCCTAAGCACTTTGCACTTTTAGACTTCATCACCAATTATCTTCTTCTTTTTATTTTTTTAACCTTCTCTTCAATAATTATTTCACTAGTAATCTCATCTCATCAAGAATGTTTCAATTTTTCTTTTTTTAAATAATTTTTTCATGACATATTCTTTTAAAGAGGGCTTTTTCATCATCATGAGCTATTATTGATCACCTTTTACCACTTATTCATCCCCTTTATTCAAATTTAACAATTATAATAAGTTTATGCTATAGTGCTCAAGGAAGCAAGGTGTAAAAACTAGGAATTCAAAAAAATTGGATCAAGGTAAAATTATGACTAGCAACAAAAAACTATAGACTCAAATGGGCTAACTAGTGATACAATATCTGAAAAGGCTAACATTTTACAAGACAAATCAAAGAAAACATATTATCATCTCCTAAATGAAGCAATATTATTTATTTCGCTTTAATAATATAGGCAAAGTTCTAGACTAGTATGCAAAACATGGAATGAATAAATTCTCACCACACATGGCACAAGTATCAATCAAGATGAATCAATTCCGCTTCTAAGAGAGAAAGGGTCATAACAAACTACAAAATAGAAAAAGCTATATATAGAGTCACAACCATGAACATAGATGTCAGAAAATTTGTAATTTAATTAGCAATCAAACATTCATAATAAAATACTACTCAAAATTAGGCCTAAATAACAAGTATCAAAGAAGTCAATGATTTTTGTTTTTCTCTAGAAAAGTAAAAATAAAGAATAAAATAAGAATTTACTTCCTAAAAAAAAATAAATAAAAAGATATGCGGTTCATAGGGACCCTCTTCGGAAGATAACCAAAAAGAAAAATCAAGCGGTGGACGAAGTGTGCTTCTACTAATAAGAAAAAATATTAAGAATAAAGAAATATAAAATAATTTTGTAATTTTTGTTTTAGAAAAATACTCAACAAAATGACAAATATAAAAACTAACAAAAATGAACTTGAAGGGGAACGAGTCCGCGACGCGGACCTTTCTAGTTCATGACCCAAGTTTTTTCATTTTTATTTATTTGTTCTATTATTTATTTATTCTTTTATGAATGTTAAACAAACCTAAACATACTCCACCCTAAATAATATATTTGGAAGAATTCCCAGCCCACACTTGAAAAGATGCTATGTACTCAAAGCATCAATTAAAATTTAAAACAAGGGCTAGAAAAATTCTCTGAGGCCTTTAAACCTAGATATAGGCATATTCTCTTAATATCCATAGAGGGTTATACGCACCCACACTTAAGCTCAAATTGCTACTTTGCTTCAAATTTTTGGGTACTCAGACTTTCCCTAATTTGAAACACACACACACACACCAGAAAGAAAAGAAAATAACTCTAAAAAAATAATTAAGAAATAAATAAAAAAGCTAAACTATAATCGGGTTGCTTCCCAATACACACCTGATTTAATGTCGTGACACGACTCAATCACCAACAGTATTTCTCTCCACTTTAAAAATATGAATTGCACCCTTAATTTTGCATCCATCTTTTTTACTTCACTCAAGTGGCGGTAGTATGAATGTAAAGGAGCCACGTAATAGATATCACATCTTACACATCTTAGCCATTAAATGAAAAATATAATTTTCTGAATTTAGCTCAACAAATTCAAGATATAGACATATTGTTCCTCTTCCTAATACTCTTTCCTAGGCTTAGATAACTCACTTAATTTCTCACTATCCAAGCACAATGTGGAAAAATGGTAGGAAGGAGGCCTAATATGTCCTAATTCATGAATTATATTATTATTTACATCCTGCTAAATATTCTTCTCAACATTGACACTAGGGAATAAAGTTCAGTTAAATTTTGAAATTATTCTTTTCGCTCCACTAGTTGGTCATTATCCATGACAATTGGCGATTGGGCATCAGATGCCTCAACCTTTGTGTTCGAGTGATCTCCCAGTCATAAATATTTGAGCCAAATTGATCTATCTCTAGTTTGTGCTTAATTCTGCTAGTTGGCTTGCCATTTTATGAGTTGATAGATGATTTCTTTTTTTTTTTCACTCTATTGTTTGGTCCTGTAGCTCCAATATTTGCTTTAGTAGCTCACTAGTGCGAGCTTCTGGATCTTCCTGCTCCACTTCATTACTCCTCTAACATCACAAATAATAGAAGAATAATAATCAGCGTTCGAGGGAGGGGGATATGAGTTTGAAAAATCATCCCAATGATTTTCTTGACCAACCCATATATGACAAACATTCCATTAAAAAGATTAGATAGCTACACACAACGGGCACTCGATATCAGAGTGAGGTCTATCACAATATTGACAAGGATATCCATCACCCAACCACCACTTATTCCAATCATGAATATCAATAAGAGTACTTAAAAAAATATATTTTTTATTTTTTAATTTTATTTTTCTTAAAACTATTTGCATAAAAAAAAAATAGAAAGAACAAAATATAAAAAAATACTTAAATAATAAAAGAAAAAAGTATAACCTAAAAAAATAATTAATTTCTAAGTCCCCAATAACGAAGCCAAAAAGTTGTTGCTTCCCTAGCATATGCTAGTGTATGTGGTCAACCAAATAATGCAATAACTCTTTTCAGAAGTCGAATGTCGAACGCAAAGTTCTTATGAAATTAATTATTTACTAAGTTATATTAGTTCTAATTATTTACTTAAGCAGTGAACAATTAACCAAGATGAGAGATATTTCGACACAATCAATGAGTGAATTGATCTAAGATTATGGTTTAGCTAATAAACATGCTTAGTATTATCACGATCAAAGTCTAGGACCTAGGCGTGATACGGCGAATGAGAACCCGAAAGGACCCAAACAAGCCTCTTAGCATATCAATCACACATCCTTGATCGCGAAAGTAAAGTAAACAATAACAAGAGATATATGAAATGAGAAGTGGGAATAGGGGAAGTCTTGAATATAAACAAAGCATAAAAGTCAAGCTCATAACAAAATAACATCATAATATCCAATATACACTTCTAAACTTGGAATGGAGTGGGGCCAAAATACTTTCCGGGCTCACCCTCATAATGTCAAATGTTGAACATAAAGAAGCCTTAGAAATAACAAGAGAAACGTATATAGTGTCCCCAAATATGAGGACTCACCAAGCTTATATTCAAATAATCTCACTAGCTACGTGGAGGATGATCAAGAGGAACTCCGATCCCTACATAGTGATATCATGTAAGCATAAAGTATGCATTAGTATGTTTGAATGTACTAAGTGTGCAAAGCAACAAAGCATAAGTCGATGTAGACAAAATGCATAATCATAGTCAATAGATAGCATTATCTCAATATGACATGCATGACCAATACTTAGAGTAAAATATTCTTGTAAATCATTCATCTTGCACAAAACATAATACATGTGTGGGAAGAGACCTCAACCAGCAAAGAATAAGACCAAGCGAGCTACAACTTGACATACGGATGATTACTCCTCATCAGTAAGAGGTGGTTTACTTGACAAGGTAAACATACTTCACGTTATAGGAGCCCATCCCATTTCGGAGAAGTAACCCCCTTTATGGGAACCCGTACCATTTTGGGTTAGATTTTATGATAAAGTTCACTAAATGGATTAACTAGTATAGCAAGGGTATAACATAATCCTATGTTGGAACATTGTTTGAGGAAAGGAGTATGGACTCTTGAAGATAGTCCACGCCGACATCCAATTCATCAGTGTTAAGTCTAATCCCACTGAATACTTGAAATAATCATATCATTAGTAACTTGTAATGTAATAGAGAATCATAACATGTGTAGCTCTTAAACATACTTGACCTCTAATGGTGAGTCTAACTTGAAACATGAGAATAGATCATAATCATACATGAACCCTTGCTTTAACATAAATGACTCACAAGAAGTAAAATCTTGGAAATAGGGCTTTACTTCATACTTGCATAATCATAGATAATTTTATGAATTCATAACATACTTGACAGTCCATATTCATCATGAAGTCACTTGACTTCTAGAACATGTAATTAACTTGAGAATTCTTGACTTGACATTTCATCGAATACTTGGTGGGCACATATGAGAACATGTCTAAATCATGAAAAATATAAGAGTATGGATCATGAAATAGTGAAATCAATGCATCTTAAATTCATGTAAATCAGCCCACCAAAATAATGGTAAAACTCTATCATGGGTAACTTGTAAAGCATATCAAAACTTCACAATAGCTCATAGATCTCATAGCTTGAATCATGTATGGTCTCAATAGACAAAGATCACTTCATAGTATAAGCTCAAAATAGATATTTATGCATAATCAACAATATTTGATAAAACCCCACCGTAAATCATGCTCATATTTCATAATAATAGATACCCATAAGTAATACATCTTGAAATCATGCCAATTTTCATAAAATAGGAAGGTTGGACTCTATGGGTGATAATGCACATAAAATAGGAGGTTGGACATCCCACTTAGAGCATCGGTCATAACATTAGCTTGGCCGGGGTGATAATGCACACTCATTTCATATTCTTTAAAGAGCTCTAACCACCTTCTATGTCTCAAATTAAGATATTTTTGGGTGAACACATATTGGAGACTCATGTAGTCAGTATATGCATCAACATGAACCCCATACAAGTGGTGACACCAAATTTTCAAATCAAATACCATGGCCACCAATTCAAGATCATGGGTGAGATAATTCTTCTCATACACCTTAAGTTGTCTAGAGGCATATGCTATCACCTTACCACTTTGTATCAAACCACACCCCAAACGAATTCTTAAGGAATCACAATATACAACAAATCATTCCAACCCTTCCTATAGAGACAAAGTAAGTGTGAAGACAAGCTTATCTTTCAAAGTTTGGAAAATCTTTTCACACTCGTCGGTCCACACAAATTTTTTCTTCTTTTGGGCTAACTTAGTCATACGAGAAGAAATAGAAGTGAAACCATTCACAAACCTTCGATAATAACCTGCCAAACCCAAGAAGCTTCTAATGTCCGATGGAGTCAAACAACTAGGCCAATTTCTAATCACCTCCATCTTCTTAGGATCCAATTTAGTACCATCACTTGACACCAAATATCCCAAAAATGAAACCTCTTTCAACCAAAAATCACATTTTTCATATTTATCATACAAGCTTTCCTTCCTCAAGATTTGCAACACCATCCTCAAGTGATTCACATGCTCCTCCTAACTATGGGAATATATCAAGATATCATCAATAAAAACCACCACAAACAAGTCAAGGTGGGGTTTAAAGACCCTATTCATGAGATCCATAAATATAATCAATGCATTAGTCAACCCAAAAGACAAAAGCACAAATTCAAAATGCCCATATCTAGTCCGAAGAGCCATTTTGGGAAAATCACACTCCCTCACCTTCACTTGGTAGTAACTAGAATGAGGATAAATCTTAGAAAAGTGACTAGACCCTTGGAGTTGATCAGAAAGGTCATCAATCCTTGGTAGAGGTTACTTGTTCTTTATGGTGACTCTAGTAAGTTGCTGGTAATCAATGCACATTCTAAGAGAACCATCTTTCTTCTTCACAATTAACACTGGTTCACCCCAAGGTGATTTACTAGGCCTTATAAAACCCTTTTCCAATAAATCCTCAATTGCTCCTTCAACTCCACCGGGGCCATACGGTAAGGGGGAATAGAAATGGGTTGAGTATCGGGAAGGAGGTCTATACCAAAATATATTTCCCTGTCGGGAGGAACACCAAGAAGCTCATTAGGAAAGACATCAAGAAGCTCATTAACCACCAAAATTGACTCAAAAGAAAGCACTTTGGACTCCACATCCCTAACCCTCACAAGATGATAAAGACAACCTTTAGAAATCAACTTTTGGGCCTTAAGACAAGAAATGAATCTACCCTTAACCACCACATCACGAATTCCCCACTCAATGACAGGCTTATTAGGGAATTGGAGCTTAACACTACGGGTTCTATAATCAATAGAAGCATAATATGAATGCAACCAATCCACCCCAAGAATGATATCAAAATCCACCATATATAATTCAAAAAAATAACAAGGCAAGATTTTATGCAAAATGAATACGGGATAATTTCTATAGACTCTTTTAGCAATAATGTAATCACAAACGGCGGTAGACACTTCATAAGATTCACATAACAATTCGAGACTAACATGAATCTTTTTGGCAACAAAAGGAGTAATAAAAGAAAGAGTGGCGCCCGAGTCTATTGTATTTACCCCTTGTCTCCCTTGAAGAGCATAGAATCTATTTTACCTTGGTAACCTTGTGACCCATCTCACCGTAACCAAATCAAGCATTAGAATTCCTCAAACATGGATCACTATGATTCTTTTCACACCTTGGACATTTAGGCTTTACTATTCCTCTATTACCACCTTGGAATCTTTGATTTGGCACCATTTCATTGGCAAACCTCTTGTTGGAAGCATTGGATGATCTTTGTCCTTGGAACTTGTGACCTTGAGGAAATCGACCACCTTTAGAATCTTGGAACCCACCTTCAAATCGAGCCCTCTTGGACTCACTAACACATCTCTTTCTAAGCCTTTCCCCTTCAATTATTTAGCATATGTCATGAGCCGAGACAAATCCATGTCCCCTACTAGTATGGCAGTACGATACTCCTCATTAACCAAGTTTGATACACCCGAAACAAATTTGTTCATCCTTGACCTAGGGTTGGAAATCAATTATGGAGCATACTTTGAAAGCTTGTTGAACTTGAGGGGATACGTCCTCACATTCATAGACCCTTACTTTAGATTCATAAGTTCCATCATCTTCGCCTCCCTTAGATCAATAGGAAAGAACCGGTTGAGAAATACCGCTTTGAACTCCTCCTACGGGATAACATCATCATTCCCCTTCTCCATCATCTATTGAGTGAACCAAATTTGAGCCACCCCTTTGAATTGGTTGGCTTCCAACTCCATTTTTTCCTCCAAATTAACCGCTATAATAGACAACACCTTATACACCTCATCAATGATATTCTTAGGGATTCTCATCCACCTTGGACCCATAGAACTCCGGTGGATTCATCCTAGTAAAATCCCTTACCCTTGAGGCCGGAGTAGGAGCATGAGGGTCTTAGGCCCCTTGGTTGATTGGTTGGTCATAGCATGAGCCAACATTGCAATAGTATCTCGAAGTTCTTCTTGGCCAGACCCTCCTTCTTGAGGAACTTGAGGGGCGGGAGGAGCCGGTTGCTCCTCGGGTGTACGGAATCTTCTTCCTCTTGGAATCGGCATGATCTAGAACAGCAAAGAACATTCATTAGGGTAAAAGCCTTACCTTAACTTCTATAGCATGACATAGATCATGAATGTGATACCCCAAAGTCCGGTTAGGGCGGACTGGCACCCGTTGCCGATAAGGCTCGGGAAAACCAATCTATATCTATACATTTTGCATACATATAGTATGTAATATCTATGTTTGGAATGCTTCTGAGGAGATAAATGGTTTTAACAAGTTAAAAGGAGATGCGTATAGCTAGGCCGTTGGGGCCACGGTATCTAAAATACGAGACATGACCACACATTAGTTTACACTGTCTAAAAAGCCTCTAAGAAGGGAAGGTATCTACATATGTTCGGGATAGACCCCGTATGAGTTAACCGGATAATGCAAATAGAAAAGCTCTAAACACACACAAAGCTCTGAAGCAACCTGGAGCTTGGTAACTGTAGCTGAATGTTTCGTACTCTACTGGGGAGATCTATTAGCACCTGTACCTGCAACATTAAATGCAGGTCCCCAGAAGGGACTCAGTACGAGATAATGTACTGAATATGTAAGGCAGCAAATACTGTATATGAAATAACAACTCAAATGAAACCATGCACTAGTGTAGAATAAGCGACCACCTTTAGTTATACTTTGGGATCGAGTACTTTATGTTCTTTATATCACTTTACCTTTACTGTATCATCTGTGCGCATCATGTACTGTAAATGACCAACTGATCAGTGGTGAACTATATCGGGTTCGTCCCTTTGCTAGGTTATTCCTTAACCCCTTCAGGCTACCCCCGTAATAAGATATTTCCCTGGCTAGGTGATTCTTCCACCCCTCAAGATATCGGGATCATCCCTTATCTAGGTTATTCCTTAACCCCCTCGGGCTACCACCCGTGATAGGATCGTCCCTTTGTAGGTGTTATTTCCACCCCCTCGGGCTACCACCTATCAAAACTGTATACTTTATCTTTATATTACCTTTGAGATTATTCTTTCTCGTGGTCATAATATTGGAACTATAAGGATGTATACACAACATGTGACATGTAAATAATCATACAATACAATATGGAAATGAAGAGAGTATGTTACATCGACAATGGAATACGTATGAATTGAAGCAACTCATGAACTTTATTTAACAACAAGAACTCATGTACCTAGTATCCATATATGTATGTAACTTTGAAGATAACTATATATATAAGAGCACATGAATATGTGGAAGAGTGGACATAGAGCTGCTTGACATGTAGGAGTAGATAAATGTCTTTACTTACCAAAGAATCTATGTTTCATGCCAAATGACACGAAAATCAAGTAGCCTTACATACCTAATTGTATGAGATCGTTACTAACTTGGAGTGGCTGTGGTTTCCCTCAAATATTTAGCTATAGTATATTAAGCAATAATACTAGTATTAGTAGCAACCCAACACTTCTAGGCAGTCCAATATCATAAAAACGATCACCCAGACAACAAGCTTTCAACTATTGATGCAAAGACTTTTCTTCAACCTTTTCACTTGTAAATGTATTTTCTAACAACCATTCTTATGTATGTGTCATGTACATCTTATATTCAGATCCTTAATAGTCCTAAACAGCCCACAAGGAACAACAAATAATAATTCTTCACATCATACAAACAAGCGGCATAACGTTACATCCTTTCACCACACTTTGATGCCAACAATTCCAAACTTGTTTTAACTTTTCCTAAATTGTTTCCAACACTTTTACCACATAAAACCAGTCTTAATATAGTTCAAACATAGTCCCAAAATAGATTAAGGTCAAGGAAAAATATATTACAATTTTCAGCTCTCACGATTCTTTTAAAAGTGAAGTTACGACGTTGTATAACAACTCATCTTTGTGGACTGTAAAAGTGGTGCAGAAACTTAATTACATGATTAACAACCTATATATTTTTATAATATAAGTCTTACTTCATATTCCATCCAACCAATTAGAAGAAAATCCTCTTGAACAACAAGAAACGTTCACACCAATACTTAGGTCACATGCTGTCCAGAATTTCCAGCTTAACATAATAGCATGTACTTCTTGTTTTACATGAATAAACCATATTAGCAACATCTATAACTTCAACCATGTTAATAACATCAAAGTGTCTTCATAATAAAGTCCAACTACCATGTAGATGTCACCAAAATAAAAGGCAAGTGTGCAACAACTTTCTCGACACAAGCTGTCTAGAATTTCCAGCAGATTTCCAGATTCACATACTATCTTGTACTTCTTGTTTTCATGAAGAAATCATACAAAATATACAACTATAATTTCTTACCTTTGCCTTATAGGTTCTGGACTTCCTTCAAAAGACTTATACTTGAGTTTGCAGCTTGGTGAAGTCAATTATAGAGAGGACAAATGACTTTAAGAAAGCTGAAACTTTATTTCCTAGTGGAATGGTTTAGTGCTGCACTTAGCACGTTTTTAAAGATCAAATTGGCTAACTTTATCTTCCAATTTTGACTTGATAATGACACCCATCAATGGTCTATTATTGCAGAATCTTATCCTACAAAATTGGGCTCAATTGGCTCTCAAATATGATGGACCTATGCTGCCAATTTCCAGCTTTCTTCTTAGTCGGTTTTGGGTCCAAATGGCCAAGTTGTTTGTAGAGTACTTAGGATGGTTCTAAACTCTTCTTGGACTGAAAATAAGGTCCATTTATGATACTAAAACATGGCCCAAAGTTACAACCTTAACAAGGAATTTATTCATAATCGAACTTGAACAAATTTGGTGTCGAGCCTTGTCTCCGATTGGCTATCAATTATAAGTAGGTGATTCTCCTACTAAATTATTAAGTCATACAATAATCTCAATTATTTACTTAGTTTAGGACTTATATATCCTCAATTTAACACGAACACATATATACCATCAACCCTCTTAAGCATTTTGAATCACATATCGCCCATTAACATGAGATTCAAGCACTTTCAAGAATTGACGCTAATTCGACCAAACCATAACATGATTCATTTGCATAGAATTAGTACATGTAAAAATGTGGGGTGTTATAATAAAGAAGGGAAACATTTCCTAAAATGTCTCATAGCCTCTTACTCATAGTTGTTGCGTTCTTCACAACCATGAATAAGACTCTAATCGATGCGGTGTGTTGGATTCCGAGGACCATTAAAAACCTAGTGCTCTAATACAATGTTTTTCATGACCCAAACCTAGGGCCTAAATGAAATACGACGAATGAGAACTCAAAGGGACCCAAACAAGCCTCTCAGCATATCAATCACACATCATTGGTCGCGAAACTAAAGTAAACAATAACAAGGGATATATGAAATGGGAAGTGGGACTAAGGGAAGTCTTGAAATAACCAAAGCATAAGAGTCAAGGTCATAACAGAATACATCATAATATCCAACATACACCTCTAAACTTGGAATGGAGTGAGGGCCAAGACACTTTCCGGGCTCAACATCATAATGTTAAATGTTCAACCTAAAGAAGCCTTAGAAATAACAAGAGAAAAGTAGATAGTGTCCCCGAACTTGAGGACTCACCAAGCTTATCTTCGCATAATATCACTAGTCACGTGGAGGATGATCAAGAGTAACTCCGATCCTTACATGGTGGTATCACATAGACATAAAGTATGTGTTAGTATATTTGAATGTACTAAGTATGTAAGATGCAATGCAACAAAGCATAAGCCACTATAGTCAAAATGCATAATCATTGTTAATAGATAGCATAATTTCAATATGGCATGCATGATCAATGCTTGAAGTAAAACATGCTTGTAAATGATTTATCTTGTATAGAACACAATACATGTATGAGAAGAGACCTCAACCGACAAAGAATAAGACCAAGTGAGCTACAACTTGCAATCCCGATGAGAGGTGGTGTACTTTCCAAGGTAAACCGTACTTCACCTTATGGAAGCCCATCCCATTTCAGGGAAGTAACCCCCCTTGCGGGAACCCTTCCCATTTTGGGGTAGATTTCATGATAAAGTGCACTAAATGGACGTAATCCTATGTTGGCACATAGTTGGAGGAAAGGAGTGTGGACCCTTGAAGATAGTCTATGCTGACGTTTAATCCATTGGTGCTAAGCCTAATCCCATGGAATACTTGAAGTAATCATATCTTTTGAAACTTGTGATGAACATAGAATCATAATATGAGTAGCTCTTAAACATACTTGACCTCTAATGGAGAGCCTAACTTGAAACATGAGAATAGATCATAATCATGCATGAACCATTGCTTTAACATGAATGGCTCACAAGAGGTAAAATCTTGGAAATAGGGCTTAACTTCATGCTTGTATAATCATAGATACTTTCATGAATTCATAACATACTTGATAGCCCATATTCATCATGAAGTCACTTGGCTTATAGAACATGTAATTAACTTGAGAATTCTTGACTTGACATTTCATCGAACACTTTGTGGGCACATATGAGAACATGTTTAAATCATACAAAATACAGGAGTATAGGTCATGAAATAGTGAAATCAATGCATCTTAAAGTCATGTAAATCAGCCCACCAAAATCATGGTAAAACTCTATCATGGGTAACTTGTAAAGCATATCAAAACTTCACAATACCTCATAGATCTCATAGCTTGAATCATGTATGGTCTCAATAGACAAAGATCACTAAATAGTATAAGCTCAAAATAGATATTTATGCATAATCAATAATATTTGATAAAACCCCAACATAAATCATGCTTATATTTCATAATAATAAATGCTCATAAGTAATACATCTTGAAATCATGCAATTTTCATAAGATAGGGAGGTTGGACTCCATGGGTGAAAGGACCTAATAGATGAAACCCACATACCTAAATTTGGTGGATTCCTTGATGTATACTTGAAGGAGACTTGAAGCTTGAATGGAATTCTTGAGATATGGAATTAAGCTTGAGACACTTGGATTTGGATGAAATATTTAGTTAAGTCTTGGAGAGGGTTTTGAGATGGTCTTAAGTGATATAGAGTTAAAAAAATGGCTAAGTATAGGTGTTGTTACGCATAAGTGGACATGGGTCTATGACCCCAAGGCCCTTGGGCCGAAATGAAAAACCAAGGAAAATAATACACTGGCCTATGTCAGGTCCATGACGTGGACCCATCGCACAGGCCCAGTTTGTATTGCTCCGCTCCCCTAGCGGGTTGCATGTCACACGTAGGGCGCGAACAGAAACTGGATAAGGAAATTTTGTGAAAATTAGTTTTTGCTATGGGTGCTCTAAATTTGGGATTATACCCATTTCCCACTCAATTTTTTCTCCCTAATCGAGAAATAATCTCGAGTTTTCGATATCACACATGGATTTTAAGATATATGAAAATTACGATTATGGAAATTTCTGAAGCACATTTTTGGCACGTTTCAAGTATCAATTTCATTAAGTTATTTGATTATCTAGTTGTTGATTGACAGGGTTCAATTTACCAAGCAGGGTTGCACTCCTCTATCTAGCCTATTCTTATTGACAACCTAACTACATCATTGAGCTTGGATAGGCATGATCACTAAGAATCTATCAAAAGTAGCTTCCTGTATTTGAACCAAGTGAAGTGGATGGGCAGGTGTTACAAGTCTCCCATACATAATCATCTAGTCTCCTAGACAAACAAACTCCAGTATTCTATCCACCCTAATGTCTTCCATATCCAGAGCGGACAACAAATATATTTCATGGTTGGCCAGACTATGGAATATAGATTAAAGGAATGTAGGAATAACTAATATGATAAACAAGTGTTTTAAATTAATAATGACTAAACAATTATTAGTTATCATAATCTAAGAATGAGAAGTTTAACTCCATGTAGACTAGGATAAATTATCACAAACCATTCAAAGATAAATATAAGAATAAATATTATAGGAGAAGAAAAGACGAAATCAAAATTCTTCGGCCTTCACGACGTCTTCTATTTCTCTCTAGGTCAAAAGTTGTGTAAAACCTGATTTTATGAAATATTTGTAGGTGTATGAAAAAATCTCAAATTGAGTCCAAAATGAATTGGAAAATGAAACGCTCCACAATTGCATAAGAATGCTCCCATAATCGTAATTTTCTTATATCTCAAATTGGGGATATTTAAACAACCCCTCCATGTAGCTTGAAAAGACCCTATGATAAATTTTTTTTCAATATCTCCAAATCTTACAAAATTTCACAAATTCGACATCATATTCTTGTTCAAAGGGAAAATTGGGTGGAAGAATTAGTACCTATAAGGTATACTTTGTCTGTACCAAGAAAAATAATTTTTGGTTAAACTTCGCGAAAACAGTAGCTGTCTGTGATGGGTCTGCAATGCAGACTAGTTCAAAGTTTTTTGAAAATTATTCTTTTTACTCCAGGGCAGTTGGGAAATAACCCTATACCTATATACACAAAAACCCTTATTTCTAAGCCGTTTTGAGCCCTGAAAACCAACCAAAAACCTCTCGATTCCCTTCTAATCTTCATCAAATTCTCCATCCATTCTCAAGGTTTGTAAGAAGTCTTGTTGGAATTCAAGGAAACCAAGTCAGGCCCCAAGACCTACTCAAGATTCAAGTATCCCAATCTCTTTCCGGATCTAAGTATTTCATTCAAGCTTCAAGTCTCCATTTCAAATCTTCTTCAAGAAACTCTCCATAGTCAAGGTGTGTGGGTTTCTTTCATGGGTTCCTTTTAGTCATGATGCCCAAGCTTCTTTTTACCTAAAATTACATGATTTAAAGTTGATTTACTCTTGAGTCTTATTTATTATAAAATTCACTACATACTATGTTGGGGTTTATGAAATGGTGATTGTTTTAGTATATTTTGAGCTATGAATCTAAGATCTAATGTTAGATCCGATGAAGGATTTTGATGTCTATAGCTTGAGAGTGTTACCAAGTATTAATTGATGGTTTTACAATCGATTTCCTTGCATGATTCTATCTCTAAATTACATGGTTTTACACTAGCATTACACACCCGCCAAGTGTTTGATAAAATGCCTTTTTAATGATTTGTTAAGTTTTGATGATCTATTGGTTAAGTTATGATTTAAGTGACTTTATGATGATTATGAGTTTTCTAAGGATGTGTTTAAATCATGAAAATGTTAATGATATGTAAGGCCAGATTAAGCCCCGTTCTTAAGATTATACCTCTTCTGAGACTTTGATATTTAAGTTAATGAAAGGGTAATGTTGATGATGACTTATTCTTATGATTGAAGTTAGGCTCACCATTTGAGATCAATAATGTTAAGAGCTACTCGTGCCATCTCTCTATGTTTATTGCAAGTTATTAAAGTATGATTATTTTATATATTCTGTAGGATTAGACTTAGCACCGAGTGGACTAGAGGTGAGTCCCTAAGTCCTAGAACTACATTCCACCGTAGGTGAAGGGATTAAAGGCAAGTCCCCAAATCTCTAAGAGATGAGTACCCTAAATATGAGGGCTTGAGGCGAGCACTCGAGTCCAAGCTTGAGGTGAGTACCCATGTCTAAGAACTAGAGGCGAGTACCTAGTTTACATAAGGCTTAGTGGATGTATTTAGGCATTAGGAGGTTCACCTTTGCAAATAGCTTCCCTCTTTTTTCCGGTGTAGGGTTGACATCGAGATTCCAAGTTGTAGCTCGCTTGGTCTTATGTTATGTTGGTTGAGGTTTCTTCCCAGACTTATATATTATGTGCTATGTAAGATTAATGATTTACAAAGCATGGTTTACTTAAGCATTAATCATACATTCCATATTGTTATTAAGCTATCTATTACTTTTAATTATGCAGTTTGATTATGATGCCTATCTCTTATTTCATTACATCCCACATGCTTAGTACATTTAAATGTACTAACGTATATTCTAAGCCTACATGATATTACCATGTAGGAACCGGAGCCCTTTTTGAGCATCTCCACCCACATTGTTAGTACGGTTTCGCTCAAGCTTGTTTGTGAGTCCTCCATTCTAGGGACTTGCTTATAATCTTATGCTATGTTCTAAGACTATCTTTCTTTTATGTATGTATTGACTATGAGGGTTAGCTCAATTGGTTTTCTTGGCCCCCGCTCTTATCTATGTAGTAGAAGTGCTTTTGGACATGTTATATATCTATGCTATAAGCCTTGACTCTCTTGCTTCTTTATGTTTATGATGTGGAATTTTACCTTTATTCCCAATTCCCCTTATTTATCCTTATCTCTCATTGTCATTTTAATTGCTTCAGCGATCAAGGATGTGTAATGATATGCTATGAGACTTGTTTGGGGTTCCTTTGGGTTCCCCATTCGCCCATCACATCTATGCCTTAGGCTTGGGTCGTGACAAAGATGGTGTCAAAGCATTAGGTTTTTAGATACTCACAATCCAATACACCACATTGATTAGAGTGTTATTCATGATTATGTTGTGCCCCACAACTATGAATAGGAGGCTATGAGACATTTTAGGAAACATTTCCCTTCTTCATGAACCAACTCATGGAGAATTCCAAGATGAACTTACTATGTTAGCTCAAGTTGTGGCTAATCGAACCAACTAAGGGGCCCAAGCCCCTTATGCTCCTACTCCGGCATCTTGAGTGAGGGACTTTGTGAGGATGATGAATCCACCAGAATTCTATCGATCTAAGGTGGATAAGGACTCTCAAGAGTTCATTGATGAGGTCTACAAGGTATTGGCTATCATGGGACTTATATTGGAGGAAAAGGCAGAGTTGGCGAGTTACCATTTCAATGGGATAGCACAAATATGGTTTAATCAATGGAAGCAAAAGAAGGGGGTTGATAGTGTGGTTCTACGGGAGGAGTTCAAGGCATCTTTTCTTAATCGGTTCTTCCCTCTTGATCTTAGGGAAGCTAAATTAGTGGAGTGCATGAACTTGGAATAAGGATCGTTGAGTGTGAGGGAGTATGCCCTCAAGTTCAATCAACTTTCAAAATATATGCCCCCTAAGTAGTGGCCGATCCAAGGTCTAGAATGAGTACATTTGTGATGGGGGTATTCGACTTGCTGGGTGAGGAGTGCCAGTCAACTATGTTGATTAGTGATATGGATTTGTCCTGCATCATGATTTATTCCAAACAACTTGATGGGGAGAAGCTTAGAAAGAGGAAAAGTGAGGGGTCCAAGTGGGCTCGATTTGATGGTAGCTTCCGAGGTCAAAAATATGGTGATGCTCCAAACAAGAGGGTTGCCAAGGATTGGGTGGACAACCCCAAATATCAAGGTAAAGGCGTTGGTGGGAAAGCTCTTCTTACATGCAATAAGTATGAAAGACACCACCTAGGTGATTACTTAGCCAGTTCGGGTGCATGATTTGGGTGCTGTAGAACGGATCATAAGATGATGCATTGTCCATGGGTCCCTAAAGATCATAAAGATGGTTGTCGACATTCTCAAACATACCCCTCTAGGGATCACTAGACTTGGCTTAGTGCTTCTCAGGTAAGTTGAAGGTTTTGATTTTGATGGATCTGGGTTCCACTATACCTTGCATTATTTCTTTTTTGTTTCTTATAGGCTTCTTGTGTGCCTAGAGTTGTTATGTGAGCCTTTGGTTTCTACCTCTTGTTGAGTATATTTTTGCTAAGAATGTTCATAGGTGTTGTTCTGTGTTCATCTTGCCTTAGGTCTTGCCTTGTGACATGTTGGAGTTGATGTGGTAGAATTGATGCCATGCTTAGGGTGGATTAGTCGCATGCATATTATGTCCCCATGGATAGTAGAACCCTTAGAGTCACAATCCGACTCCCTATGAACTCGTCTTTGAGTGGGAGGTTGTCAAGCGGTAACAAAGGAGGTAGGTCCATTCTTGTCTTAAAGTCCAATTAATCTCTAAGGGGTTGGCCCATGTTCTTATTGCATAGAGTCTTGTCTTGTGATCTTGGTTGAACTTCGTTTGATGGGTTGGAGGTCTTGGAGTGGTTTGGCTACTTGCATAGCATGCTCCCAATGAGTGTAGAACTCGTAAGGTTGTAATATGATGATTAAGGATGGTCAATCTATTTGGTCAACTACAATGGGTTAGTCACTTCTCTAAGCTTGATCTTTGGTATGGGTTTTGTCTCCAAGTGAGGATGAGGATAGGTGATATCCCTAAGTGTCTTTTTGGATTAGGAGTGAACATTTTGAGTACTGTTGGAGTTGTTTGGTTGACTTACGCACCAACTATGTTTATGGGTTTCATGAATAGGGTCTTAAAACCCTACCTTGACATGTTTGTGGTGGCCTCTAGTGGTGGAGCATTGATTTATTTAGAGCTTGTGAATCATTTGGGTGTGGTGTTGCAAGTCTTGGACGATGAAAGGCTATTTGCTAAATTTGATAGGTGTGAGTGGAAGATAACAAGAAGGTGGTTAGAACTCTTTAGGGATTATGATATGAACGTTCATTATTTTCCACGGTGAGGCTAATGTTGTGGTTGGTGCTCTAGGTAGCCTAGCATGTGTTGAGAATGGTGGCAAAGAGGTGACTAGAGAGGTCCATCAGTTGACTAGATTGGGGGGAGTTGAGCATGGTGGTCTAGTATTCTTGATGGTCCCAAATCTTCTTTGGTTGAAAGGGGTCTAGATTAAGCAAGACCTAGATTTTGCCTTATTAGAGTTGGAAGTTTTGGGTGAAAGATGGTGGGGTGGAGGTTGTCTCCCAAGGCGGAGATTGTGGTTCATAGTACCAGATGGACTATATGTGATTAGGTTTGACGATGAGTTTAAGGCTTTGGTCCTTATTGTGTTTAGAGAAGGATTAGTAAGGTTGCTTAAAGATTGGAATTACCTAGGGATATAGTTATGGTTTGTCCGGTTTTTCATGATTTTAGGTTGAAGGGATGTGGTGGTGACTCTAGTGCTATAGAAATCGTAAGATTATGGGTGTTGTGGAGGATAAGTTGACTTAGGAAGAGGTCCCGGTGGAGGTATTGGATAGAAGGGTTGAAGAAGTTGATTGATAAGGGTGTAGTTTTCATCAAGGCCTTTGGAATAATTGTCAAGTCAAAAGTGTCTCTCGAGAAGATGGAGCAGGCATGGAAAAGCGATATCCGCACCTCTTTCATTCTATTCACTCTTATGATAACATGTCAAATCTCTTTTTGTGATTTCAAGTCTTATGTTTCAGCCCCTATGTCATTGTATGCATTCTTGCTTATGTTGACAAGTTCATGATGATTTTAACACTTGTGTTGAGATTTCAAAAATGGTGTTTAAGTGCATTGTCGCATTCTTGTTGGGGCTGATTTCTTCATGATTACTCTTTTTATATACGTCTCTTTGACATTCAGGGATGAATGTTTCCAAGGGGGAGATATTAAAATGCCCCACACTTGCCTAGGAATGCCCCCATAATCGTAATTCCTTTATATCTCAAATAGGGGATATTTAAACACCTTTCCACGTAGCTCGAAAAGACCCTATGATGCATTTTTTTCAATATCTCAAAATTCATGTAGAATTTCACAAATCCGACTTAGTATTCTTGTAAAGAGGGAAATATTGTGTGGAAAAACGAGTGCCTACAAGGTATACTTTGTCCATGCCAAAAAAAATAATTTTTGGTGAAACTTCGCGAAAAGAGTAGTTGTTCGCAATGGGTTCGCGACGCAGACTTGACGCGGACTAGTTCAACAATTTTCAAAAATTATTTTTTCACTCTAGGGTAATTGGGTAATAACCCTATACCTATATATACGAAAATCCCTCATTGTCAAGCCGTTTTGAGCCCTTAAAGCCAACCAAAAACCTCTCAATTCCTCTTGAATCTTCATCAAATTCTCCATCCATTCTCAAGGTTTTCAAGAAGTCTTGTTGGAAAGGAAACCAAGTCAAGCCCCCAGAACTCAAAATTCAAGTGTCCCAATCTCTTTTTGCATCTAAGGATTTCATTCAAGCTTCAAATCTCCATTACAAATCTTCTTTAGGAAAATCTCCAACGTCAAGGTATCTGTGTTTCTTTCAACCATAATGCCCAACATTCCTTTTACCTAAAATTGCATGATTTAGAGTTGGTTTACTCCTAGGTATTACTTATTATGAATTCACTGCACACTATGTTGGGGTTTTATGAAATGGTGATTGTTTTAGCATATTTTGAGCTATGAATCTAAGATCTAATGTCAGATTTGATGAAGGGTTTTAATGTATATTGCTTAAAGATGTGACCAAGTATTGATTAATGGTTTTACAATGGATTTCCTTACATGATTCTATCTATAAATTGTATGGTTTTACACTAGTATTATACACCTGCCAAGTGTTTGATAAAATGCCTTTTTAAGGATTCTTTAAGTTTTGATGATATATTGGTTGAGTTATGATTCAAGTGACTCTATGATGATTATGATCTTTCTAAAGATGTTTAAGTCATGAAAATATTAATGATGTTGTAGGGCCAGATTAAGCCCCCTTCTTAAGATTATACCTCTTGTGAGCCTTTGATGTTGAAGTTAATAAAAGGGTAATATTGATGATGACCCATTCTTATGATTGAAGTTAGGCTCACCATTTGAGGTCAATGATGTTAAGAGCTACTCGTGCCATGTCTCTATGTTTATTGCAAGTTATTAAAGTATGATTATCTTATATTCTCTCTGTCATTAAACTTAGCATCAAGTGGACTAGAGGCGAGTCCCCAAATCCTAGAACTATGTGCCACCATAAGAGAAGGGATTAGAGGCGAGTCTCCAAATCTCTAAGAGGCGAGTACCCTAAATATGAGGGCTTGAGGCAAGTACTCGAGTCCAGGCTTGAGGTGAGTACCCAAGTTGAAGAACTAGAGGCGAGTACCCAGTTCACATAAGGCTTAGTGGATCCACTTAAGCATTAGGAGGTTCACCTTGGCAAGTAACTTCCCTCTTTTTTCTGGTGTAGGGTTGACATCGGGATTCCAAGTTGTAGCTCGCTTGGTCTTATGTTATGTCGGTTGAGGTTTCTTCCCACACTTATATATTATGTTCTATGTAAGATTAATGATTTGCAAAGCATGGTTTACTTAAGCATTGATCATACGTGTCATATTGTTATTATGCTATCTATTGCTTATAATTATGCATTTTGATTATGATGCTTATCTCTTGTTGTATTCCATCCGATATACTTAGTATATTCAAACATACTAACTCATATTCTATGCCTACATGATGTTACCATGTAGGAACCGGAGCCTCGGTTGACCATCTCCACCCATGTGGCTAGTGCGGTTTCACTCAAGCTTATTGGTGAGTCCTCCATTCCGAGGATGTTGCTTATGATCTTTTGCTATGTTCTAAGACTATCTTTTTTTATTATGTATTGACCATGAGGGTGAGCCTTGTTGCTTGTCTTGACCTCCACTCTTATCTATGTAGTAGAGGTGTTGTTGGACATGGTATGTATCTATGCTATAAGCCTTGACTCTTTTGTTTCTTGATGTTTATGATATGAAAGTTTACCCTTAGTCCCAATTCCCCTTGTTTATGCTTATCTTTCATTGTCATTTTTAATTACTTCCATGAATAAGGATGCATAACGACATGCTATGACACTTGTTTGGGGTTCCTTCGGGTTCCCCATTCGCCGGCCACGTCTAGGCCCTAGGCTTGGATTGGGACAAAAAACCCAAATTTGAAAGAAATTATGCTTTCACGTGCATGCGATGTAGAGTAACCACCTTCAACATTTGTTTGGTGTCATGTGTTAGTTTTTTATAAAAAAATGCAATTGAATTCCTTGTCCTATACGTATATAATAATATATATTATTATATTCAATTAAATCCATTAAGCCGTCTGCTTGATTTTTTATCTGTAAACTTTCATTTTAATTTGTTTGAGCTTCAAATCTCTTCATTTTCGTGTCAATTTAATCCTACAAATAATATATATAATTTAGCACAATTCATAAAATTTATTTCTCAAAATAAATAAACAAAAATATAAAATATGGGGTATGTAATGACTAAAAATATGTATTTTTGGCCTAACATCAGTGGATTTTACGGAAGGACCTACGGGTCTTAAATGGTCCCACGATCCTAACTTATGCTCGCCGAGTGATAACCAAACTTTGTAAAATATGGATTTCTAAAGTTGGGAGTACGAGTTAGCAGATGGACCGCACCTTGACTTACGAGCCATAAGTCTTTTCATAGGTTGAGGATCAGAGAAATTTTCTGAGGATCCAAAATGTTAGTAGATGAAACCCATCTCCTATGGCTCGTAGACTGGATCACGGCCTGTAATCGGGGTCTCATGGTCCCCAAAAGACACCGTACATTTGACCTTTGTTATTGTTTAATGCCTATACTATGTCATCTAAGCCCCCAAAAGACACCGTATCAGCCCTAAATAACCCTAATCTACCCCATTCCTACCCAAAAAAATATCCTAAGTCTGAAATTCTGCTAAAACACTCTCAAGCTCATTCAAGGCATTCAAGTGTGCGGTGCAAGCTAGGGTCTTGGGTTTTCCACTTCCAAAGACAGACTTTCCTCCATTTAATCACATAAGGTATGTGGGTTTGATTGTGAAAACCTTTCCTCCACAAGTCTAATCATTCTTCCTCTTCAACTTACATGAAATTCATGGATATTTATGAATGTTTTTGTGAACTCTCTTGTATGATAATATTATGAAATGATTTATGATGTTTTACTTTTATACATGATTATGCATTGAAAATCCATATGAAATTGATGGATTTTATGAGGGTTTGGTGGTACCCCAACTAAGTCTTGTTATGCTTTTGGTGGGTTATTTTGAATAAAGTTCAAGTAGTTCCATTTTACTCTTCTCAAGTCATTTACTTTTGAATTGCATGGTTTTAAACCTATGTACATGTATCCACCATGACTTGACTAAAGATGTAAGCCAAGTTTCTATGATGTTGAGGGCCTTATGGCAAGATTATGCACACTAGGAATAATACGAATTTTGAAAGGTCTATTATGCATGCTATGAGATATAGAATATTGTGAAAGTTATGAAGCCCTATTTTGATGTTATGAAGTTTGGATTTGATAAGCTACTCTAAGAAATTATTATGATATTATGATGCTATGTAAAATATGCCTATAAGTATAATTTGATTATTCCTTGGGATTATGACCTAACAACGAGAGGATCTTGGTAGATAACCATTGTCTCATAACTATGTTGCCACCATAGGTTTGTGAATTAGCTAGTGGATCCATATAACTCATGTTACATGATTTACCAGAAAGGGTATACTAAAATGAGTTGTGTTCCCATAAAGTTGTTATCATAAGTTAACTGAAAAAGGTGATATTCCCATAAGGTGTTTATAAGGCATTTTTCCAAATGGGGGAGTTCTTGTAAGGTTAGTGTTCGGTTTTCCATAGACCACTCCTAGTCCGGTATGGAGTGAACATCGAGATTTCAAGTAGTAGCTCACTTGGTTTTACATGTTAGTTATGGTCCCTTCTCATCTATGTATGACATGTATATGATTTGGCGATTCATCATGCATACTTTGACTAAGGCATTGAGAATGCATGGCACTTGGGCTCATATTCATTAATTATGATTATGCATATTGTTTAATTATGGCTTATGTTCTTTGTGGCATTGCACCCCATTTACTTACTACCTTCCAAGTACTAACGCATATTTTTATCTACATGATATAACCACGTATGGATTGAAGCTCCTGTTTATTCTCCTCCTCCACATGGCTACACGATTCAATTGAAGATCTCTTTTGGTGAGTCCTTGACTTCGGGGACAATAAACATTTACTTTCTTACCTTATTAAGACTTGTGTTTTTATGGATATTATCTTTTGAAGGTGAGCCAGAGAGATGTCTTGGCCCCTATTCCATTCATATTAGAGGTGTTGTGTAATGACCCGACTAGGGGACCTAGTCGTCACAGGATGAATGAGATACTTGAAAGCACCTCATCCAAGCCATATAAGCATTTTAAGCATTTATAGGCATTACACTAGAGCCTTTTTGTGGAAAACATAAGGGGAAGGGGCTGCAGGCCATTTTATGCAATGAAACAACATTAAAAAGTGGTGAAAATAGATAACATTATTTTGTCCATAAGTATACCACTAATACATATTGAATGAAACCGATATGGTCAGTTTCCATTAAATAGAAAGAAAATCCATTATAGTCAACATAGAAAGTAAAAGCCTCTGAAGGGCCATAAATACATTATCTAAAAACAAAAGTATAGAACGTAGTGGAAAATAGGTGGAGTCCTGAACTAAGGGATAACCATAATATTAATCTAGTCTTGAACGCCAATTACTAGCCACGAGCTGGTGGAGGAGTACTTGTCCCTACATGATTAAATTATACAGTCAAATATGCGTTAGTAAGTTTGAATGTACTAAGTATGTGAGATGGAATGAACAAATAAATTTTAATATCATCGTAATTAAACATAACATACAGATATACATAAGATAAAAGAGTTATCAGATCGGCTTAAAAATGCACAAGGAATAAGGTTCAGATCAATATGAGAAAATGTATAATCAAACACATAAAGTGATGACATATCATAAGATCAAATAAAGTTGTGGTAATAGACCATAATTGATAGTAAGACCATGTAAGCTGCTGCTACATAGAGTCTAATGAATTGCTTCTATTGGGATAAGTCCAATGCACTCTTTCCATTGGGGAAAGAGGAATCTAATTTCCAAGGTAGAGGTCCAAACTTAGTAACTTTGCAATTGCATCTTTCATAACTTTTGGGCCCACTTGGTTCCACTGGACTAGCCTATAAGGCTCCTGTGGTGGCACATAGTCTGGGGCATTGAGATTTAGCTTCAAGGGGTCAACCCTCAACTAATAGAATGAGTCCCAAGCTTTAGCCCTCTCTGTTCTAAGTCATTACATGAAAATCTTTAAAACATGCTCTTAGAATTATAAGTTGAAATCATAGAAGTAGCTTGAACTTTAGAATCTTTCTTGAACGTCTTTTAGGGTAATGATCATCATACATATATCTTTGGTAAACTTAACTTTGAAGCTCTTCATTAATGCCCTAATTATGATCATAATTCATAGAAAGCTTTCATTGAAAACAAGGTGGGCTTAGTTTATGCATGAAACAATCATAAATCACATAAATCTGAGGAAGTTTCTTTTAAAAGGAACATTGAAATCTCCCAACCTTGATCATACCAAAACTCATCATGGAATTAACATCACATCGCAAATATGCATATATTTTACTTAGTAAAATAGTCATTGAATTTCATGAGTATCATGTAATAACATAAGGGTCGTGAAATCATCATAAGTAAGCAATTTAAATTA
The DNA here is from genome assembly GCA_025774065.1 of Solanum ossicruentum. Classification (NCBI taxonomy): domain Eukaryota; kingdom Viridiplantae; phylum Streptophyta; class Magnoliopsida; order Solanales; family Solanaceae; genus Solanum; species Solanum ossicruentum. Next base: position 28,738 of record JAOTQR010089064.1, read on the forward strand.
AATAACTTAAAAGAAAAAAAATAAAAATACATAATAGGGAATTTTATAGGTGGACGGATACCCATAAATCAATTCATATACTTGGAGAACAAAGCAAAAACAGAATTGAAGCCTTTGGTGAAGAATGCTTGGAAACCCTAGCCTCGTTCTTGAGAGCCCTTACCTTAAGAATTTTCGAAATTAAAGAAAAGAGTGAATATAGGGGTGTTTCTAGGGCTTGAAGGCTAATGCCGGTCCCCTTTCCCGTCCCCAAAATGATGTAGTATAGGAATAAAACTGCAGAAAATGACCAAATTATCCCTTATTAAAGACTACAAAAAGTTACTTACGGAACCCTGATTACGGGCTGTAGGTTAACTTATGGGTCGTAAGTCCCCTCGTCTGATGACACATTTGAAAATTCTGAAAACTGAGTTTTGTTGAATTACAAACCATGAACATCAATATGAGTTGTGAAACTTCTTACAGGCCATGGATGAGCTCGTATAGTCCTTCCACATTTAATAATTTTTCCTCACTTCCTTGGCCCGACCCATAAAAGATCCATAAGGGCTGCAACACATTCCACGGGACATCTAATAACTCGTATACTACCTTCTTAAAAACTTAAAATTTCCTTCATGTCTAGGATCCCACTCACGAGATCATCTATTGGTAGTAAAATACTCTATGGTCTGTCGCCTGGTCTGTGGGTTACCCCACAGTTGGAAACTTTTCCCCTTCTTGAAGTTCTATGTTTAAGAGCCGAACCTACAGGTCGTATGTCATCTTATAGGCCATAAGTGGTCCCGTAAACCAGACTCTAGTCATTTTTAGACAAACTTTTCTGTATGCAGGGCTCCTAAACTGGGGATCGTTACAATATCTTCCCCTTGGGAATATTCATCCTTGAATGTGCTCAAGGGCAGACTCTAAAGAGTAAAAGCTAGAAGCTAATAACTCAGCATGCATGCTAAAATCCAAGTCAAGCATCATTTCTAAAAAATTTTAGATTTCATACTTTTAACATGTCTCAAAACAGTTCATAAACATCAAAATAAGTGCATACATCATGAGAAACTAAAATTGATGAAACTTGAGATTTTGGAAGAATTTCTTAATACCTTAGGTATGCGTAAAGTGGAATAGATATGGACAATGCTTCATCATATCCGCTTTCGCTTCCCATGTAGCACCCTTGACTTGTTGGTTTCTCCAAGGTACCTTGATGAATGCAACTTCGATGTTCCTTGGCTTCTTCACCTGTCGGTTTAGGATTTCATCTGATACCTTTTCATAACTCAAGTCCTCTTCAATGTTCACATCATGCAAAGGAACTATGGAACTTGGGTCACCCATAAATTTCATTCGTGGAAAATTGGATGAATCAAGTGCAACTCGTTGGGTATATCCAACTCATATGCCATTTTTCTCACTCTTCTCACTACCTTATAGGGTGCCACATATCTAGGACTCAATTTCCCTTTCTTACTAAATCAGAGAACACCTTTCGTTGGAGACACCATCAAATAAACCCAATCACCAACTTGCATGAAATTTGTTGTTGAAGGAAAACTCGATAAATAGAAACTGTTCATCCCTACTTCCTTTGAATTCCAACATGCAAGCTCTCAGCATATCCTCCAATGTTTAAATAGTCCTTTCGGCTTGCCCGTCGGTTTGAGGATAAAAAATCGTACTCAACTTTTCCCTAGTGCCAAGTTCTCTTTGGAAGGATTTCCATAAGTGAGAAGTGATTCAAACCCCATGACTCAATATGATGGACAATGGCAGCCCATACCACCTCACTAACTCTCGAATATTAAGCGGATATAGTCCTCAGCACTGAATGTAGTCTTGACTAGCAGGAAATGAGCTGACTTTGTCATGGGGTCAATTATCACCCATATGGAGTCAAAGTGCTTTTTGGTCTTTGGCAACCTATATACAAAGTCCATGTTGACCTCTTCCCACTTTTAAGTAGGAAAGCCGATGTCTTGGGCTAGGCCACCCGACCTTTGGTGTTCAACTGTCATGCCCCTAGAGGGTATCCTTCGTGTGGCCAACACTCAAAAACTGTTGCTAGCTCCCAAGTGAACTACTTGGTCATATCACATTCATTCACTCAACGTATTTAACATATCAACAGAATACTATGACAACAAAAAGATGGACAATTTGAGTCTCAAATAATCATATCAATAAATCAAGATACTAGCTCAACATATTACCTGATCAACAAATCAACTTTAGTCTATGAAGCCTCTATCAATATCAATTGGGGACAAAGACAACCCATGGCTACCTCAATTCAAAATAAATCTAGTCTAAATTCTGATTCTAAAAGCTAGATGAAAATATACATAAGGACCCTCAAGAATAAGGAAGGCTCACTAACTCAGTTGACTGCAATAGATCCTCAATAGCGTACTGTTGATGATCTCTAGTACTTGTCTCTGCATCATAAATGATGCAGTCTAAATGGATGTCAGTTCGTGGAATATATGAGTATGTAAAATGACTGAATGAAACGAATATAGGTGGAAATATATAGAATAATATCAAATGAGAAAATACTCAATAAGGATGTCAAATGTCTGTCTAAAGCAAGAATAAAGAGTAGACATTGACCAATCAATTCCAATCTAATACCTTCCAATCCAATCAAGTTAGAGTATTATCAATATAAAACTCATCTGGGAGTTTCTCTTAGAAGACAATAATCACTTATGAGCCAATGATTGTACAACAATCCAGCTGATGTTGCCAAAACCATTATGTGCTTTCCATGTAATGAATGAATCATATCCATAATTGATTGGGTCTATGAAGTCAGTTATTATTTCAGGGACTTCCAATCAAGACGGAATATCCGATTTAGCAGATTCAATCCTCCATTACAATTGGTGACGTAGTTAATGAGTTCGAGTTGGACTTACTATTACTCATTTTGGTGCTCGATACTCACCCTATGACTTAATTCTCATAATACAATCCATATCAATCAATCATATCAATTAGTATCATAAGGACTCTCATAATTCCATCAATTTTATCACAATCAAGCCTTTCGGCTAGCAATCATTAAATCAACTCAATTCTCAATTATATCTTTCAAAGGAACTTGGACCAATTATTCGGAGGACTATCAATTAGACCAATCTCTAGAGTTCAATTATAGGGACCCTTAGGACCATCAACTTCTATCAACCTATCATCATGCCCACATCACAATCACAATCATCATTCTCAATCAAAGCTCTAGACTCAACTTCCTAAGTGCATTCATGCATTCTTTTACAAACTATTTCGTAGGTTTTGTGAAGTAACTCATGAAAAGTAGTAAATCAGTAAAATCATATTTATGATGATCATCAACATGTGAAAATACGTAGGATATATATAAGTTTCAAGAAATCATTCAAGAACACATGCATAATAACTCAATACTTCGATCCATCAACCTATCTCAATCAAAGGAGCACATGGAAGTACAATTCCACATTTTAGTTTAGCCTTATACACCTAGTATGGAGTTTGACAATCAATCTAGTAAGATTTTGTTGTCAATTCTCTTGAATCCTCACTCTTCCTTGCTTCTCCTTAGCCATAGTCTTCGTTAAAAATTAGAAAGACTTAAGAATGGATGTTAAAACCCTTTTTACTCTCAAAATGACCTATTTTGATCATGTTTTAAGTTTAGGAGGGGTTGAAAAAAGTCTGAAATGCCCCTTGCTAAAAATTGAAAAATTTTGCCTCGGGGTACCAAGTCCGTATCATATTTAGGGGTTTTCACTAAAAATTTACTGATCAAGTTTTATGATACTATTGAAAATATTGGGATCACATCCAAGTGTAAGTCCGTGATATATCTGCCATGCGGATATGTCGCATACTTTTCTGGAATTGCGTTTTCGCATAAATTTTTTTTATCTTTTGATCCAATTGTTCTGAAAATTAACCAAGACCATTTTCCCACACAATTTTTCATGCTGATAGCATTTCTAGCCTCAGATTTACCATCAAAGTTTGGGAAGATGCGTTATGCAAGCGCCTCTCTTCTAGGAACATTTTGGTAATTTTACAAGGTGTTACATCAACTTTGACCTACTGGCAATTGGCACATTCAAACACAAATTAACCACTGTCATTCTTCACCCCATTCCACTAATAAATCTCTCTTAAGTCTCCATACAACTTGGTAGTGCCGAGATGAATCGAATGTGAAGAATTATGAGCTTCTTGCATGATCAACTTCTTCAATGCACTATCATTAGGCACATATAGCCTAGTTTGATATCAGAGTGCGCCATCTCCCCCTTGTGAGAATCTTCTATCTCTCCATTCCTTACCAAGGTTTCCAACTCCACCATGACTACCAAGATCTTTCTTGGACTTAACCTCATCAATCAAAGAAGATGCGGACCTATGAAGAGCCATTTCACCACCACTTCCGGACTCACTCAATCTTACTCCCGGTCTTGCTAACCTATGAATTACTTTTGACCAACTATTATCTTCTATATGGGATACACTACCCATGAAAATTCTACTAAGGGCATAAGCTACCACATTGGCTTTTCGGGGCCGGTACTTCACACTGATATCATAATCCTTGAGTAGCTCTAACCATCTCTGTTGCCTCATGTTGAGATCCTCCATAGTGAACATGTGTTGAAGATTCTTGTGGTCGGTGAAAAAATCCATATTAATTCCATATAAGTAATGTCACCAAATCTTTGACGAAAGCACCACCACTACAAGCTCAAGATCATGAGTCGGGTAATTCTTTTCATGCACTTTGAATTGTCCTGAAGCATAGGTAATCATTTTATCATTTTGAATAGTACACAATGATCACCCCCAAGTTACACCTCTTTTTTGGAAGATTAAATGGTTGTTGTCAAAGTATAATACCTAACTAAAGTTAGGATCGAATCCCACAGAGAATACAAAGACTCACAATAATTCACCAATAAGAAATTCAAAGAATTAATTAACTCAATTCCTCGAGGGCGGGGGGGGGGGGGAGGGGAGAGGTGGAAGGAATCAAAAAGAAAACAAACCAAACGAACTATAAAGAAAGAGAACCAAAAAAAAACAACAACTCGTGTATTGTGTGCC
>JAOTQR010089070.1:0-33837 GCA_025774065.1 Solanum ossicruentum
GGTCGATGGAACAATGTAGGCAAGGGAAGTCGGCAAAATGGATCCGTAACTTCGGGAAAAGGATTGGCTCTGAGGGCTGGGCACGGGGGTCCCAGTCCCGAACCCGTCGGCTGTCGGTGGACTGCTCGAGCTGCTCCCGCGGCGAGAGCGGGTCGCCGCGTGCCGGCCGGGGGACGGACTGGGAACGGTTCCTTCGGGCGCCTTCCCCGGGCGTCGAACAGCCAACTCAGAACTGGTACGGACAAGGGGAATCCGACTGTTTAAGCAAGCCTACGCTCTGTATACATTTCATCATTATACACATACATTCCTTTTCATAATCATTTCATCATCGTTTCATCTTCATATAGTCATTCAAATCATAAGACCTTCAATTTCTCAAGAATTCATAACCCGCCATTCTAACAAACACTTAGAGGGTGTGTAATGCTAGTGTAAAACCATGCCATGTAAGAGTGCAACCATGCTAGAAAAAATAGTAGTAAAACAGTCACAATTTCATAAATCCCAACATAGTGTGCAGTGATTTTCATAATAAATAAGACCCATTAGCAAATCAACTTTAAATCATGCAATTTTTAATAAAAAGAAGCTTGGGCATCATGGGTGAAAGGAACCCATGAAAGAAACCTACAATCCCAAGCTTTGGAGATGAAACTGATGAAGATAGGAGATAAGGACTTGAAGCTTGAATGAGAACCTTCAAATCTTGTGAGGGTTTGAGACTTGACTTGAGGAGTAAAATATTTGGCTAAGTGTTTTGGTGAGTATTGGGGAATATTTAGAATGATATGAAGGTGAAAATGGCTAGGTATAGGTATATTCACGTTTGGGGTTACTTAGACCCAAGACCTAAAAGCCTTAGACCACAAGAAAAATAACTCGATAGAATTTACACAGGTCCGCGATGCAGACCTATCGCGGTGGACAGATTTACACTTGTCCGTGACAGTTGTGCATTGCAGCATTGTCGCATATCAATTCTAGAAATAAAAATTTGGAAAATTGAAATTGCTATTCGTTCACTCTAAAATCGGGGATCGACCCATTTCCACTAAAAATGACCCACTGAAGAAGAATATGAAGTATGAATTTTGATATCACGCACAGATTTTGAGATATATGAAAATTATGATTCCAGAAACTTTTGAGGTACTTTTTAGGGTCATTACACTAAGTCCGCCCAGCTTTGGCAGCAACTCTGGTCAGTGGTCTAACAGCCTCGAGAACCGGTCTGACATTTAGGAACTCTACTAAACCGTTCAACTGGGGGGTCTTCTCTGTATCTAAAGGCTCAACTTCCGAAGGCTCATCCCTGAGCCTCCCTCGTAGGGCCAGAATCGCATCATGTTTAGCTTTAGAGGCCATAGTATCTGAAACATCAAACATATGCACCATGGTTAGACCATAACTTATTTTATCTTAGTACAATTGCAGAAGGGTTTTACGAAAGCACCTTTACGAGTCATTGTGTGTACTACAAGTTGTTAAAAGCATTCTGAAACCAGTGGTTTAGAATAATTTTTACTACTAGAAAAATCTAAGAGTCCAGGTATGACTCGTAAAGTCGTTTGCAAATCATAAACTAGGGTTGCAGAGAATTCCAATGAGTAATCAAATCCAGGAAGGGATATATAAGACCTATCTCCTAGTCGTAAAGTGATCTACAACTCGTTAAAGGTCTCGTCTGATGGATACTCAGAAACATCAAGGTTCTGGAATTTTGCACGAGTGCAATTACGACTCGTAGATTGCTCAACGGGCTGTAAAAGCCACTCATGGACTAGAAATCTCAATCACCTGAGCATCTAAGTCCATCACACAGATCCCAAAAGACACTTTCAACCAACTAATTATCAGCATTGAAGCAAGAACACAAGCACACACATGATATCAATAATACAACCTTGTCCCCAACATGTTCTTCAATACATACACACCCCATCGATAGAGATATAACAGAAATTATCCTACACATCCGAAAACTTCTAATTAATAAACACAAAATCATGTATGTATTTCGTCACCCACCAATTCCACAAGCACAAATCGTTCAATGCATTCAATATCATTCGATCATATATGGTGGGTGACTTAAAAGGAACAACCGATAAGCTCAAATCATATATGCCCAATTCCAGACTTGGATAATAATCACACCTGGGCAACCTAATTACACTTAATCACAAATTCAATCAAAACATAGGTTTTATGTCTGTACATCATATCCCACATAATTTCCAAGTCAATTAATTAAACAAGACAAATTAAGGGTTTTAACTAAACTGAAAACTCACCAAGAATTGTGATGTAACTTGAAGAAGAGGAGAGAGATGGGTAGGTACAAAACCCTACGTTGTCGGAATTCTAGTCGGAAAAAGGATCAACGGTGGTCAGAAATTAAAGGCTGTGGAGTATGTTGGGTAGATTTTGACCCCTCTATTTATACTTTCATGGGTCAACTAAAATTCACTAGTCCTGGTTTTAGGAAACCCCGATTACGAGTCATAGATGGCAATACTTAACAAAATTTCAGAAAACTTACCTGGGGTCCATGAGCTCCATTCATGACTAGTAGTTTGCTCTATGAAACGTAAAGATGGCTCGTGGAATAGAGTGCATATGTTTCCTACTTACTGGAAATCTCTACGAGATGGGGTACAAGTAGTAAAATCTTTTATGACTCATAGACACAATTGTTGAGACTCAATTTGATGCTCTTCCTTAGCCAATATAACTGACATTGTCCTGTATCTGCATACTCTTCATAAAATCCACTATTATCCTATATGCAACCAACCCATTGTCCATAGTTACAATCAAATGCAAGAAAAAAACTACATATGATATTACATCAAAAACCTTGGGTTGCCTCCCAAGTAGCGTTTGATTTATTGTAGCAGCGCGACTTAGGCAAATTAGTTACTCAAACTTTACCAATTGCCCAAATTTCACTCTTCAGCTTATTTGGATGCTTCATAGGCTGACGAATATCGAAGAAAACTTCTTCGTCATTCAATCTAAGCCTGAGGTGACTGGTTTCCATATACACTAGGGCTTGCCTAGTGGCTAGGAATGGTTTTCCCAAGATGATTCGAAGACGACTTCCCAATCAAGAATCACAAAGTATGCAGGGAATATGAATTTTTCCATTTTAACTAGCACATCATAAAGTATCCCCACAATCTTCTTGACTGTTCAATCCGCCATCAGTAACCGCATGCTAGTTGGAGTAGGAACTTCTAATCCAAGCTTCTTGTAGACCTAAGGGGCATCAAATTGATTCTGGCACCTAAATCACATAGTGCCCTTGCGAACTCCACATCTCCTTATTGCAAGGTATGGTAAAATCACCTGGATCATCATGCTTCTGAACCAAGGACTTCGTAGTGATAGAACTGCAATGTTAAAGCTCTTAAGAAAGCTTCTGACTCACAGTGCACATTTTGGTGACCAAGTCCTTTATACAGTTCACATAGCCCAACATTTTCTCCTAAGCCTCGACGAAAGGGACATTGATAGATAGTTTCTTTAGCTTGGAGAGAACGTGCTTCAACTTTCCTTCTTCCTCCCTCTTTTTGAGTCTCTTATGGAAGGAAGTAGGAGGCCTAGGGACGGGCTTAAACCTCTATGGTGCTTCTACTGCTTCACTCAACCCATCCTTTCCACAATCATCTTCTTCATCCACATTCATTGCTTCAAGTTTCTCCTTAAGAACATCCTCTACACAAAATGGCATAGAAGGTTCAATTTGGCTCTTTCTACCTTAGTGGTGACCACCATACAATGCCCTTCATTTTTTGGATTTTGCACTTTATGACTAGGCAGTGTACCTATCTAATGTTCATTCAACTTAGCTGACACTTGACCGAACAGTTGTTCCAGCTATTTAATAGCAACAAATGAGACTCTATTTTCTAATTAATGCTTGAAATATATGATTTCATGCCCCTTAGAGTCACATCTTGCATCTCAGCCTTCTTCAATCTTCTTAATTCTAGAATTGCTTTCACCTGCGTCATGGTCGTGAGGTGGCACATAAGGACCATTTCTGAAGCATTCTCTGTGACCCTAATCTAGATCTGCACTCCTGGTTCAATCAAAATAACCTCTGTGATTGTCACTAGAAGCTTTATCTCTTCTAAATTTCTAGCCTTGTTTTCCTCGACCTTGGTGCCAATAGTCCTGATTGGACCCTTGGATGTAAGTCAAGAACCCCCCATTTGATCATTAATAAAATAAGCATTCTCATCATAGTATGGCTCCTCGTACATGAGTGCATTCTGGGGTTGGTGGACCACGACGTTCACTCTTTCTTGGTTTTGCTTGATTACCACATCCATGCTTGTGCTAAACTGAGCAGGCTACTGCATAATTTCTTTATTAATTTTGGCTTCTCTGACCCCACATTGACAGTACATGAACTCTTTGTGGAAGATCTATCCCACTGCCCCCATCTTGACCACTTGCTCCAAACGTTCTGCAATCCTTGAAAATGGTTGATCTAAAAACATGCCCCCCATGATACTGTCAGCGCAACCCTGACTGTTCTCATCAAGGGCGCGGTAGAAGATCTCCACCAAGGCATCATTAACTATCTTATGGTTAGGGACGCTCCTCATACCTTTTGTATATAGCTCCTAAGTAGTGCTTAACTAATCACTAGGAAGTTTCTCGAAGTTATTAATCTAGTCCTTCAATTCGAGCTTCTTCGATCTAGGGAAATGCCTCTCCAAAAAGGCTATCTGCAAATCTGCCTAGCTAGTAATTGAAATCCATAGAAGCTCAGATCGCCACAACGCAGCATTGTCCATAAGAGACAATGGGAAGACACAATGTGAAACGACCCAAAAAAAGTGCCCAAAAATGTGCCTCGAAATGCTCAAAATTTTAAATTCTATATATCACAAAATCTATGCGCGATATCAAAAATCCAACTTCATATTTTTGTCCATGGAATCAAAATTAGGGGGAAAAGGATCTAACACCATTTTCAGAGTACTCGAATCCCAATTTCAAAATTCTAAAATTTCAATTTTGAGAATCAATCCGCGACGGTGACATGATCCGCAACTACGCGAACTGTGTAAATTTTGCTGTTATTTTTCATGCAATCCAAGACTTTTGAGTCTTGCGCCTACGTGTTCCCTAACATGTTTTTACCTATCCATAGTCATATTTCACCCTCAAATCATCCTAAACATTCCCCAATATTCACTCAAACACTTAGTCTTGTATTTCTCTAAATTCAAATCTCAAATCCTCATTTGGATCTCAAGATTCTCTTTCAAGCAAAGTCTCCATCCCCAATTTTCTTCAAGGTTTCTCCAAAAGCTAAGGTATGTAGGTTTTAACCATTGGATTCTTCCAATGGGTTTACTAATATGAACATGTCTATGAACTATGTTAAAGCTATTTGAAGTTGTGACTGTTCTGCTATATTTTGAGCTATAAATCTTGGATCTAATGTAAAATTTGATAAGGTATTTTGATGTACATTGCTTAAAGGTGTTGCAAGGTGCTGAGTGATAGTTTTACAATGGATTTTCTTGCATGATTTCATCTCTATATTTCATGGTTTTATACTAGCATTACACACCCTCTAAGTGTTTGACAAAATGTACGGATGTGACTCTTGAGGAATTGAAGGTTCAAAGCATGAGATATGATATGAATGATGTTATGAGATATGATATGAATGATGTTATGATAATAGAATGAGCTTATGTATATGATAAATTTTATATAAAGTATTGCACTAGACCACATTAAGGATGATAATTCCCGAGCTAAGTCCCTTTTGGAGCTGAAAAAGATTATAATTAGCTCCCAAGAGAAGAAGCAGTCTAGGTCCATAGAGCCTTTTTTAGTGTGAAGAATGTTCTAGCTAGGTTTGATAAACCCTCTGAACTATCCATCTCTGAGCTAAGAGAAAAAATGAATTCTCTTAAGCAAGAGGTTAAGGAGATCAAATCCCAACTGGAGAAAGTCAAATTAGAGGCTCTCAGGTCCTTCGTGATGTTTCCTCTCAAAATGATAAGGGAAAATCTATCTCTTTCCCGAAGTTTGATCATCTTGTGGAACCTAGCTTTCCTGGAGAACCGCCTAAGGAATCTGATTCCCCTCAGGATCCCCATCTTGTGGTTACTACTATCAAATCTCTAAGTCAGCACATACCCATTAAATTGGTTATTGCTAAAGACTTAGTCATTAACAAAATTGCACTTCTTGATAGTGGAGCTGATTGTAATTGTATTGGGAAAGGCCTCATCCCCTTGAAGTACTTAGAGAAAAGTACTACTCGTTTATACTCCGCTACTGGAGAGAGGATGAAGATTAATTATAAATTATCCAAAGCTCATATTTGTAACAATAATATTTGCTTTACTAATGATTTTGTTATTACTGAAGATATCATTTTGGGTCTACATTTAATTAATCAGTTGAAACCTTATACTGATGATTTTTATGGAATTCATGCTACTATCCTTACTCAAAAGGTTTTCTTCCCATTTGTTAAACCGCTTTCTCAAGAAGAAAGTTCCTTTTTAAAAGATAAAACTATTTTTAAAATTAATAGACTTTCTAATCATATCTCTTTCTTAAAGGAAGAAATTAAAATTGAGCAAATTAAGGAAATTCTGAAAACACCGGGAATGGTCACTAAAATCGATTCCCTTCAAAAGAAGTTTGAAACGTAAATTTGCTCTGATTTGCCCACTGTTTTTTGGAAAACAAAGAAGCATTCTATAGAACTCCCTTACATTGATGGTTTCGATGAATGGAAATCCCTACCAAGGGTAGACCAATTCAAATGAACCATGAAATGTTGGAAGTTTGTAAAACAGAAAGTAATCAGTTACTTAAACATGGTATCATTTGCCCCTTTAACTCTCCTTGGAGTTGTTTTGCCCTTTATATTAATAATAGTGCAGAAAAAGAAAGAGACACTCCTAGGCTTGTAATCAATTACAAGTCCCTCAACTCGGTACTAAAATGGATCAGGTACCCGATCCCTAATAGAAGGGATCTTTTGAAGCGAACTTATAAAAAAATATTTATAGTAAATTTGTTATGAAATCTGGATTCTGGCAGATCCAAATTGTTGAAAAGGATAAATATAAAAGTACCTTTAATGTACCTTTTGGCCACTATGAATAGAATGTGATACCTTTTGGATTAAAACATGCTCCTTCTGAATTCCAGAATATCATGAACAACATTTTTAATCCTTATAGTTATATGTCAATTATTTATATTGACGATGTTCTAATCTTTTTTGAGGACATAGATTCTCATTTTAAACATTTGAAATATCTTTTTTAATGTCATGAAAAATAATGGTTTGGTTATTAGCGCGAAAAAGATTAAGCTTTTTCAAACCTATATTAGATTTCTGGGTCATGACTTGTATCAAGGAAGTCATAAACCTATTTGTAGAGCCATAGAATTCTCTAATAAATTCCCTGATGAAATCAAGGACAAAACCCAGCTTCGAAGGTTCTTAGGAAGCCTTAATTATGTTGCAGATCTTATTCCTAACATTAGGCAGGTCTGTGAACCCCTTTATAAGAGACTTAGGAAAAATCTTTCACCTTGGAGTGAGGAGCAAACTAATAGTGTTAAAAAGATTAAGCGGTTAGTTTAGAACCTTCCTTGTTTAGGGATTTCTAATCCTGAAGCTTTTATGATTGTAGAGACCGATGCCTCTGAACTAGGTTATAGAGGTATTCTTATGCAGCGTGTCAACCCAAATAGTGGTGAGCAACTGGTGAGGTTCACTTCTAGAGTCTGGAACTCTGCTCGGATAAACTATAGTACCGTCAAAAAGGAAGTTCTTTCTATAGTGCTATGTATCACTAAATTCCATGATGACTTGGGAAATAAGGAATTTTTGCTCAGAGTTGATTGTAAATCGGCTAAAGAACTTTTACAAAAAGATGTTACAAATTTGGTTTCAAAACAGATCTTCGCTAAATGGCAAGCTCTACTATCTAGTTTTGATTTTCAAATTGAGATTATTAAAGGAAAAAACAACTCCCTTCCTGATTTCCTAACCTGAGAATTTCTACAGGGTCATGAAGCCTTTACGACCTAACTCCCCTTTTAAGAATGTCAAACAGGAAAGGCAGCTGTCATCGGCTAGACCTTTCTCCCCAGTATCTCCAAGCCTAGTCCAACTAAGGCCTTCTTCTCCCCCTTTACCTTCATCTGGCGCAAGCCCGAGAAAAATAAATTTTCTATCCTTGTAGACCTCCCAAAAATTCTATGCCCAAAACCTGAATTTGGATCTTCTTTGAAGGATCAGTTTGTTTCCCAAACCAAGAAAAGTTATGAGATGAAGATCCCAGAATCTTTTTCCCAAGCCGTTGATCCCAGAGCCTTGATCAAACAGTCTCAGGTCCCAACCAAAGAGATCTTTGAATATATTACCTCCAAGGTAATTCCAATCCTAGCCCTAGACAAGGTCTTTGAAAATGGTAGGGTGCTAGACTTAGTAAATCCCTGTTATAATAACCAGAACTATGTAGATGGACATGATCCCCTCTTTACCCGATTGTATTTTGAAGCAATCCTTGTAGACATTGATTCTATCGAAATTAGGCACACCAATGAAGATAGAGACTCTAGATTTTTTCTTTACTCAAGAAGTACCATTAAAAAAATCCTGAATCCATTCGAATGGCCCGTTGACCATTTACTTACTCCCATACCTTTAAGTATGCTTCACAGACCCCAGACTTACAACTGGTACACCTACAAGTAGGCATGGTTTAACTTTATGTACCTCAGGCCAAGCCATACTTGGTTTATCAAGTACAACCAAAATCTAGTTAAGTCCATTATTCCTAGATGGTTCTATAAATGGTGGAAAACCTTTGGAGGAACCCAAGAGATTCTCCCCCATCAATTTCTGCAGCGATTCAATGAATTTCAAGTTGCACAGGAGATTTCAACTTTGTCAGCACATATTAAGGTGTGCAAATATTTCATCTAGCAAAGGATATCTTACATTATTATTTGGAATTTTAAAATCGCAGAATTTGAAAGGATTAAGTATTTATCCAAAGAGATAAAAATCAAAGGCTGGGTTCCAAAACCCAAGTTGATGGACAAAGAGAGTGCTCAGGTCAAGCCACAACAATGAAAGGAGGAGCTGAAGCAAGCTCTTCAAAACCTCGACGACCAAGATCAAGGTGTCATTATGCAGCTTATCACAGAAGCCACATCTTCTGAAGAGTCTAACAACGGAGATATATGTTTTCCGGGCAGAATAGCACAGTCCAATCAAGTTGCCTATTACGAATAGGAAGCTGGCTTTTGGAAGAAAAGTAGAGGTTCAAAGAACCAAATTTACTTTTCCTTCAAAAAATGTGTTATTATTCCTAAAAGGAATCCTGTCAAGGTACTGTTTCAAGGACCATTTTGCAGAGTATCCAAGAAACTTGATTTCTTCATTATAGTGGGAATGCCCACTTATTTCCTGTGAGTGCTTACTTTATCACTACTTTCCAATCTAGAAAGAAAAATTGATAAGCACGTGTCTGTCCCTATCCTCGAGGTAGGCCCCACAGTCCATTAGCTTTTGTTGGCAGCATTTTAGTTGTCCACCTGTAGGTACTAGATGCCTCCTAATTTATTCGAGGTCTATATAAGACTCTCACTTGTAACAAAAGAGGGAGTTCAAAAATTTACCCTCTTTCTCTCTCTAAGCTTTCTAGATTTCCTCTCCCTTGTACTATTGTAATCTCCTTCCCACTCTTGTAATTCTCCTTATGTTTTCTGGAATAAAGATCTTTTAAGTCTTTTGTCTATCTTTTATTAATTTCTTTAATTATTTAAAATAATTATAATTTTGAATCCCAAAAGATCCATTCAGGACAAGCCCTTTCCCATTAATACTATTGATTTTCCGATCCTGTTTAACTTGGTATCAGAGCCATGACGGCGGTATACGTATTTAGTATGAGCAGCTAAATACTTATACTGTCCAAAGCCTGAAAGTTTTACTTTTCAAATTATGTTTATATTCGAATAATATATGGTTATTTTCATACAACTATTTTTTCATATTATCTTGTTTTACTCAAATTCCTTCCTTGTATGAGGTACTTATTTCTCTCTATGTGCATGAGGCTTCCAAGTAATACCCGATTTAAGAAGTTGGTCAGCCACAGTGTGGTCGTAGCCAGGAGGGCATGTTAGAACTTTAGGTGGTCCCATCGCTAAGATAACTCTACAGGGAAAAGCGGTAAAGCCAAGAGGACATGTAGGAATCCATAAAGCTTTAATAATATAGAATAATATTTGTTAGAATCTTTGCATATCTTTATTCCTGTATTTGCATATTTTGATTTTGTTTAACTCAGGACTCTGGACAGTAAATGTTTAAAATGAATAACATAAATACTATAACTTTGTCTTCCAGGGCAACTCAGATTGCCTTAACTGAAAGTACTTTAGAAAATTGTAGTATTTTAGAAGCACTTTTTTTCAAAAATTTACCAGCTAGGTAATTTTTCCTTTGTTAGAAAACATAAATCAAGACCTTTGAGTCTACTGTGGCAATTAATAATTCTTCAGAAATTATAAAATTGCTGCAATGAAAAAGACATAGTCAGATATTGTTCAGCAATTTTATGCAGCAATTTTAGTCAGCAATTAAAGTAAACATGCTCACTTTAATTATCTGCATATTGAACTTGTTCAAGTTGCTGTTAAACCCCATTTTAGAAACGGTCTTAATATTCGTGTTTGTTCTTTGTTGAGTGATGCTAGATTTTTGAATTTTGATGATTTTCTGTTAGTAGCACCTGAAAGTAACTTAGCTAATAGCCCTGTTTACTTTAATTGCTATCTTAATTTCTCTGTTGATATTAATGATCCAAATATTATGGATACTTTGACTCTTGACATTAAAACCAAGAATATGAACAACAAATCTGAGATTAGAGAATTAGCTGTTATTTACCGAGTCTACTATAGACTCATTGGAAACACTCTAGCCCCGAAGGCTAGAATCGAGAGTGTGAAAGGCGTTACTATGCTTATGGAAGAAAACCATGATCATAGTACTGTCTTTGTTCCCCGGCTTCTAAAATGGAATGACCTTTTTGCTAACCATGACTAGCATTTTGAATACATCACAAAGCCGTTACCCTCTCATCCAGAGAAATGAAAGATTGAACGGATCATCCAAAACTCGGATGGTTCTGTCGATCTAAAATTTCTCGACACTTGGGCTCGTAGAAGTTTCGCCTCTGCTTCCACTTCTTCCAAACCTCTGGAGAAAGCATTGTATACGCGTTGCCATTCTTTCCTCTCTTCTGAAAAGGATCAAATGAGTGGAGTTGATTTTTCGGGAGAAATTCCTAAAGTTTTTTACAAGCCTAGAGTCCAAGAACCTAGCAGACCCACAGAGTTTGACATGGAGCCACCAAGGAACTATATAAACCCTGGCTTAGGAGTGATAACTGTTGATAGTGATTTTTCCCCAGACATGAAGTCTTTAAAGGCTCTCTGGATGGCACCAGAAAATAGGGTCAAAACTTTGTGGTATGCAAATACCTTTTCTCAGGAAAAAAAATTTATATTTTCAAAAGGCAGGATTTCTGATATGAAATATTAGAAATGTGATGTTGAATTTTTTAAATGGTTTGAGATCACTGGCAAATCGGATGACCAAAAAGAGTCTCTTCGTGTTCTTCTTAACAAATGTTATACTCAGACTAACAAAGTTGTAGAGTCTACTATTCCCCCTCTTGAAGGAATCAAAATTCCTCATGCTGATGAAATCGTCACTGCCTTACCTTTAAAACTTAAGAGTGAAAAACCTAATCTTACTGATTTTAACAAAGATTTGGATAAAGTTATTGAGAAAAATAACTATACCAATCGACTTCTATATACTGTTTCTCAACAACTTGAAGAAAACAAAGCAAAATCGGTTCTCTCTGCTCCCAATCCTTCCAGGCCCAATACTAGTCTTGGTACGTTTGAGTCTAACCCTATCTTCAAACCCCCTGAGTTTTCAAAAGATAAATTTCCTAAACTCCGTGATGATTTTAAAGTTTCTGGAAAACTTTTGGACCAAATCAATGAGCAATTGACTCGTTTTAGTATTTATGATAAATCGGATAAAGCGAAGGAGAAAGAAAGTGTTCAGACTCTGACTGAGAGCACCCTTTCTAAATTGACTCATTCCCGATATCATACTCAGAAAGACTATTACAGTCACCCTTCCTTTCCCGACACTCAATTTGAGGAAAATGCTTTTTTCTCCACTTCTTATCATTCTTGTAGCGACATCACTGAATTGAATATTAATGGACTGGCTGAACATCAGATCTACAATAAGCTCCACGAGATAGGAGTTGCTATCACTGCCCATAAAATTAGGGGTTCTTCTGACAAAGAGGCAGCAACCCTAATTGTTGTAGGATTCACTGGTATTCTTAGGCATTGGTGGGATAATTATTTCACTGATAGTCTGAAAAATAATATTTCCGGGGCAACTACTGTCGCTACCACTATAAGAATTGAAGATGGTACCAAAATGACTATCCAGGAACCCAAAGAAGATGCTTGTGCCACCCTTCTCTACACATTGCTAAGCACTTTGTAGGTGATCCTAACCTCTTCCAAGATAGTAGTCTAGAAATCCTCACCAACCTATCAAGCCCCAAGTTGACCGACTTTAGGTGGTATAAAGGTAACTTCCTTTCTAAGGTCATGATATGGCCCGACTGTGATAGTGATTTCTAGAAAGAGTGATTTATTAGTGGTCTACCCCCGTTGTTTGCTAACAAGGTTAGGGCCAAAATTAACAGTAGATGCGAACAAAAAATCCTTTATGGCCAGATGACCTACGGAGATATAGCTAGTTTCATCAACACTGTAGGCCTAGAGCTTTGCACCGACCTTAAGCTTAAGAGACAACTTAAAAAGGATAGGTTGACCTCTAGAGCTGAGTTAGGTAGTTTGGAGGAATCAACAAGTTGAGAGTGCTACTTGGGAGGTTGAAGCGGACATGCAAAAGCGATATCCTTATCTTTTCCACTTCACTCAAGTATAAGGTATTGATCTAAGTCCTTTATATGATCTCAAATCTTAAGTTCAACCCTCATGTCATTGCATATGTTCATGTTTAAATTGACAAGTTCATCATGATTTTACACTTATGATGACATTTTTGAAATGATGTTTAAGTGCATTGTTGCATCTCTATATGGGCTGAAATGGTCATGTTTGTGTCTTACATATACATTTCTTTGACATTTGGGTACGAATGAACTCAAGGGAGAGATATTCAAACTATCCCAAAAAGTGCTCGAAAATGTGTCTCAGAAGTGCCAAGAATCGTAATTTCCATATCTCTAAAAATCATGTGTGATATCAAAAATCTGACTTCCTATTCTTCTTTGGGGAGTCAAATTGAGAGGGTAATGGGTCTAACCCCAATTTTAGAGCAACTGTATCAAAATTCAAAAATTTCCAAAATGCAATTTCTAAAGAGCTTTTCGCGTCGCTGGCGCGACCCTCCAAGGGCGCGCATTTGTGTTATTTTTGGCCCATTTTTGACTATGGTCCAAGTCTTTTAAGTTTTTGGCCTAAGTTTTTCCAAATGTGAAAATACTTATACTTAGCTATTTTTCACCTCATATCATTCTAAACATTCCCCAATACTCATTCAAACACTTAGCCAAATATTTTACTCCTAAACTCAAGACTCAAAATCCTTTGTGGATCGTAAAGATTGCGATCAAGCTTCAACTCTCTATCTCTAATCTTCATCAAGTTCATCTCCAAAGCTAAGATATGTGGGTTTCTTTCATGGGTTCCTTTCACCCATGATGCCTAAGCTCCTTTTTTACCGAAATTGCATTATTTGAAGTTGATTTACTCATGGGTCATACATATTATGAAAATCACTACACACTATGTTGGGATTTATGAAATTATGACAGTTTTATCATGTTTTGGGATGTGAATCCAAGATCTATTGTATGATTTGAGGAGGGATGGTGATGTATATTACTTGAGGGTGATACCAACTATCTATAGAAGGTTTTGCATTAAATTTTCTAGAATGATTTCACTCTTGAATTGCATGGTTTTACACTAGCACAACACACCCTATAAGTGTTTGATAAAATATCCGGTTATGGATTATTGAGGATTTGAGGGCCCAATACTTATCTTATGAGTTGAATGACTATATTATGATGAAATGATGAAAATTGTATGTGTATATGATATGTATATGATGATGAAATGAGGAGGGAATAATGGTGAAATGATGATGAAATGTATATATGTTATGGCATCTCGATGACGATGAAAGGGATGAATATATAAATAATATTATTCTATATAGTGTTGGCTTGTGACCATTCCCTACTCAGGAGTTGTGCACCATGTAATCATGTCATGGGGTTCATACCTTGATAACCTATAAGGGGGTTTGTACTCCGATCACCACGAGTGGTACGGTGCGACTATCAATTAACATTGTTGGGGGTTTGTACTCATCAACCCTTCAGGGGGTTGATACTCCAATCACCATGGTTGGTAGGGTGCGACTATCCATCAACCATGTTGGGAGTTTCTATCCATCAACCTTGTTGGGGGTTCTGTACTCTATCAACAAAGTTAGGGGTTTGTACCCATCAACTTGTTGGGGGGTTTGTACCTCAACAACCTTATGAAGGGGTTCGTACCTCATGTGCCTCTCCATCAGTGATAGACCTTGGATTGCACAAGAAATGGTTACTCCCTTCATGTATGTTATGTTCTATGAAAGTATGATTTAATTCAAGTTCAAGTATCTTTCATTCATGTCATATTCCCATATGCTCATCCATTGTCTAATTAAGCATTTCGATTATGATTCCTATCTATGATTGTATTGCAGCCTACATACATAGTACTTTCAAATATACTAATACATACTCTATGCCTACATGATGTCACCATGTTGAAATCGTAGCCCCACTTGAGTTTCCTCCTCCACACGGCTAGTACGACTTTGCTCAAACTTGATGGTGAGTCCTCCATTCTGGGGACGTTACTTATAATCTCGTTGTGTATTAAGACTTTCTCTCTTTGACTTATGTATTGACTATGAGGGTGAGCCTGGTTGCTTTGTACTTTCCCTCGCTCATATTTATATAGTAGAGGTGTTATTGAACATGTTATGTAACTATATTATGAGCTTTGACTCCTTTTGACTCTTGATGTTGATGATATGAAGTTGTCCATCAGTCCCATTTACCCCGGTTTACTATTTTTTGCTATGTTTTACTGCTTCTACGACCAAAGACGTGTAATGACATGCTAAGAGACTTACAAGGGGTCCCTTCGGGATACCCATGCGCCCTATCATGACTAGGCCCTAGGCTTGGGTCTTTACAAACTTGTTATCAGAAAACTAGGTTGTTAGATCCTCGAAGTCCAACACATCGTGTTGAATAATATCTTATTCATGGTTTTGTTGTGCACAACAACTATGAGTAGTAGGCTATGAAACATTTAGGAATTATTTCCCTTCTTCATGTTCTAAGTCATACTATAGAGTTGAAATAAGCTTTCCTTCCCTAACACTTATTCTTTGCAATGGTAGATATGCGTAAAACGAGAGGGAGACAAGCCAGCTCTCCCGAGGAGCTATCGACCAATGGAGAGCTTAGGGATGCTCTCACCTTTCTTGCACAAGCCAATCAAGGGGCCCAAGCCCCTCATGCTCCTACACTGGCCTCTCGGGTGAGAGAATTCATGAGAATCAATCCCCGAAATTCTATGGGTCAGAGGTAGATGAGGACCCTCAAGCGTTCATTGATGAACTCTACAAGATATTGGCTATCAAAGGTGTGAGACTGAAAGAAAAGGCCAACTGAAAGTAGTAGTACAAATATAGTACAACAAATGGAAAGACGTGAAGGAGTCGACCAGGTGGTGATTTGGGAAGAGTTCAAAGTGGCTTTTCTTAATTGGTTCTTCCCTCTTTAGCTTAGGGAAGCTAAATTGGCGGAACTTATGAATTTGAGACAAGGATCAATGAGTGTGAGGGAATATGCCATCAAGTTCAACCCACTCTCAAGGTTTGCTCCTTACTTGTTTGTCGACCCAAGGTTAAGACTGAACAAGCTTGTGATTGGGGTGTCTGACTTATTGAGTGAAGAATGTCAGTCCGCTATGTTGATTGGTGGTATGTACTTGTCAAATTTGATGACCTATGCCAAACAAATGGAAGAGGAAAAATTAAGGAAGAGAAGCAGTCATGAGGCTAAGAGGGCCAATTTTGAGGGTAAGTTCCAAAAGGGTGGTCAGTTCAATAAGGGCCAAGGGTCTTCTCATGCATTTCAAAGGAGGGTTATCAATGACTTTCCAAGGACCCAAGGTGTTGGTGTTGTTTTTCCTAATGAGGTGTGTCCTAGGTGTGGAAGGGGTCATAAGGTACCATGTTTGAGACATGCATGATTTGGTTGTGGGGAGGTGGGTCACAAAAAGGTGGATTGCCATTGTAATCATAATAAGAGCAAAGAGCTTCATCCACAAGGTACTAGTGCAGTTCCTTTGGGGAGAGGTGGACGACAAGATAGTGCTCCTAAGAATAATCAATTTTATGCTTTACGTGGATGAGGTCCCCGATGTCGTTACCAGTATGTTGATAATCTTTGATTTTGTTGGGCATGCATTAATTGGTTAGGGTACCACTCTTTATTTTGTTACTCCCTTTGTAGCCAAAAAGTTCCATGTTAAACCTGAATTGTTGCATGAGTCATACGAAGTGTTTGCTACTATTGGTGCATCTATTGTTGCTAGAAAAGTTTAAGTTGTCCTATTTGCATCTTGCATAAAATATTGCCTTGTGATCTTGTTGAGTTAGACATGGTTGATGTTGATATTATTTTAAGGATAGATTGGTTGCTGCATACTATGCTTTTATTGATTGTAGAACCCATAGAGTCAAATTTCAATTCCCAAATGATCCCATCCTTGAGTGGTAGAGTAAAGATGTGGTGGTCAAGGGTAGATTCTCTTATACTAAAGACCGTAAGTTGATCTCTAAGGGGTGTCTTTACTATCTAGTGAGGGTTAGAGATATGGAGTCTAAAGCTTTCCCATAGAGTCGATTCCGGTTGTAAATGAGTTTCTTGATATTTTCCCAATTGACCTTCCCGGTGTTCCTCCGAAAGGGAAATAGACTTTGGTATAGACCTCCCCCTCGATACTCAATCCATTTCTATTCCCCCTAACCATACAGCCTCGGCGGAGTTGAAGGAGAAATTGAGAGACTTATTGGTGAAGGGGATTATTAGGCCTAGTCAATCACCTTAGGGTGCACAGGTGTTGTTTGTGAAAATAAAGGATGGGTCCGTTAGGATGTGTATTGACTACTAGAAACGCAATAGGGTCACCATCAAGAATAGGTATCGTCTTCCAAGGATTGATGATTTGTTTGACCAATTGCAAGGGGCTAGCTATTTCTCTAAGATCGATCTTCTTCCGGGTATCATCAAGTAAATGTGAGGGAGTATGGTATTTTCCAGATGGCCTTCCGAATTAGATATGAGCATTATGAAATTGATGAGATTTCTTTTTGGTTGACCAATGCACTGGTGATCTTCATGGACCTTCTGAATAGGGTCTTAAAACCCTACCTTGATTCTTTGTTATGGTCTTTATTGATGATATTTTGATCTATTCTTGTGATGAGGAGGAGCATATGGTTTACTTGAAAGTTGTGTTGCAAAGTTAAGGGAGGAGAAATTGTATGGTAAATATGAAAAGTGTGAATTTTTGTTGAAGGAGGCTGCTTCCCTAGAGCATGTGGTGTCGGGGTATGGTATAAAGGTGAATCCTAAAATGATCGATGTGATTAGAAATTGGCCTAGACCATTGACCCAGTCAGATATTAGGAGTTTCTTGGGCTTAGCGAGCTACTATTGGAGGTTTTGAATGGGTTCTCTTCTTTTGCTTCCTCTATGAAAAAATTGACTCAAAAGAAGGTTAAGTTTGTGTGGACTGAATGTGAGAGGAGATTCAAAACCTTGAAGGACAAGCTTGTGTTTGCTCCTATATTGTCACTATCGGGTTGGCTTGAGGGATTTTTGCTATATTTTGATGCTTCTAGAGTTGGCATGGGTTGTGTGCTAATGTAAAATGGTAAGCTGATAGCATATGCTTCTAGGACACTGAAAGTGCATGAATAGATCTACCCTACTCATGATCTTGAATTGGCCTTCGTAGTATTTGCTTTGAAAATTTGGCGACAATATTTGTATGGGGTGCATATGGATGTGTGTACCAATCATAAGAGCCTCCAATAAGTTTTCACTCAAAAATATCTCAACATGAGACAAAGAAGGTGGCCAGAACTTCTTAAGGACTATGATATGAGTGCGCATTACCATCCTGATAAGGCAAATATGGTGGCGGATACCTTGAGTAGGGTGTTTATGGGTAGCCTAGCTCATATTGATGGTGGTAATAAGGAGATGGCGAGGGAAGTGTATCAATTGGCTAGATTGGGGGTTAGGTTGGAAGAGGTTGGTAATGATTATGTTGTTGTTGATGATGATTCTAGGTCTTCCTTTGTTAACAAGGTGATAGAAAAATAAGATCTTGACTCCTCCTTGCTTGAATTCAAGGCTTTAGTAAAAAAGGGCAAAGTAGAGGTTTGCTCCCAAGGGCCAGATAGTGCCCATAGGTACTAAATTAGGCTATGCGTACCTTGTTTTGATGGTTTGATGGAGAAAATACTTGATAAAGCCATAATTCTTCTTATTCCATCCACCCCGATTTCACCAAAATGTATAGATATTTGAGAGATATGTACTGGTGGGTAGGCATACAGAGGGACATTGCCAAATTTGTTTCCGGTTATCATAGTTGTCAACAAGTCAAAGCCGAACATCAAAGGTCAGGTGGCTTGACCCAAGACACTGAGATTCCTACTAGAAGTGGGAAGAGATAAATATGGATTTTGTGGTTAGGTTGCCCAAGACTAGAAAAGTTTTTGATTCCATATGGGTTGTGGTTGATAGGATGATGAAAATGGCTCATTTCTTATCGTTTCAGACCACATATAGGGTTGAAAATGATGCAATGTTGTACATTCATGACTTGGTAAGGTTGTATGGGGTTCCTTCGTCCATCGTATTAGATCGTGCTGCTCAATTTACCTCACCTTTTTGGAGGTCCTTCCAAAGGGGTCTTGGTTAAACATTCTACGACCTTACACCCTCAAATGGATGGCCAGGCCGAGGGGACCATCCAAACCTTTGATGATATGCTTAGAGCATGTGTGTTGGATCTTAAAGGTAGTTTACTACAGATTGAAGGGAATCAATCTTAGTAACCATTCCCGGGGTTTTCAAAATCTGCTCGATTTGTTTATGACTAATTTCATTCATGCGTGTCACTAATTAGATGATGAGGCATATGGCTACCTTAAGAGAGTAATGGTCTCAGTTAGGGTGTTCTCGTCCAGAAAAGGATTTCTTATGTTATTAGCTGGGATTTAAAAGTCGCAGAATTTGATCGTATTAGATATTTATACAAAGAAATAAAGGTTAAGGGATGGGTTCCTAAACCCAAGACTCTGTCAACAGGTAAGGGAAAGGCACCAGCTCAACCCACGCCAACCAAACCATCCAAGGAAGCTCTCAAGAAGAAGCTTCAAGAAGCTCTCCTTGACATCGAGAACTAGGATGAAGTCACCCTCATGAAGCTCATTGAAGAAGCCACCTCATCTGACAGCTCCAACAATGGCGATATGTGTGCCCCATAGGGTATTGCACAGGCCTACCTAGATACCTATTAAGAGTAGGCACTCTGACCCTTGAAGAAAGGTAGAGGTTCGAAGAACCGGAATTACCTTTCCCCAAAGGTCATTTTACTATTCCTAAAAGGAATATACGTACAAGCACTACCCCAGAAGCATTGACCCCATATTTAAGCATCCAAGAAACTTAGATTTCTTTAGTCACGTGGGAATGCTCACTTTTGTCTTGTAAAGTGCTTTCTTTATCACTACTTTCCCATCAGAAAGAAAAACTTAAAAGCACATGTTGTGTCACTGTAGGTCCCCCGTAGGTCCCAAGATAAGAAAGCTTATCTTTTAAGATTCGATCTTATCTTTACTTTTGTCGGCCAACTAAGAGCCATCCACTTGTATGCCTAAAAGGCACTCCGTTATCTCTCTAGGCCTATAAAAGGCTCTCACTAGTATTTAGAGAAGATGTTAGACATTTTGGACAGGCTCCTTATCTAAATTTCCCGATCTTCCTGCAAGCTTAAGCTTGTAATTCTCCTTTCTTATTTTAAATAAATAACTCTTTTGTAAGTATTCTATTTTAAATTTGCATTAAATTTATAGTACTCGTGTATTTTTATTTATACTGCGATACTTTCAATTTTGTATCAGAGCCAGGTTAGATTGCCCAAAACAAGGATCTCGTTATTAGCCAAAATATCTGCCATCATGTCATATTGCAATATTATATTCTATATGTGAGAAAGGATTGGTCACTGGTTACATTCAAACCAGTGGTCAAATGCTCATATAGAATATCAACTTATCTTCTCGAGCAACTCAGATTGCCCAAACCAAGTCTAACCTGGATTACTGGAGTATCCCCGAAGAGCCTTTTCATGAGATCTACCAGATAGGCCATTTTAATCTCATTAGACGGCATAATATTAAAACCTGTGAGTCTACGGTTGTAACTAATAATTCTTTAGAAATTATTAAATTGTTAAATGACCAAGACATAGTTAAATATAGATCTCAATTCTATTATCAGCATATAGGACTTGTTCAAGTTGCTGTGAAACCTCTTTTTAGAAAAGGTTTGAATATTCCTATTTGCGCGCTTTTACGTGATGCGAGATTTTTGAATTTTGATGATTCTTTGTTAGGAGCACTTGAAAGTACCCTTGTTGATGGCCCTGTTTACTTTAATTGCTATCCTAATTTCTCTGTTGATATTAATGATCCTAATATTATGGATACATTATCTTTGAATATCAACACTAAGAATATGAATAGTAAATCTGAGACTAGAAAGTTAGTTGTTATATACTGAGTCTACTACAGACTCATGGGAACCACTCTGGCCCCGAAAGCCAAAGTAGAGAGTGTAAAATGAGTTACTATGCTTATGGAAGCAAACCACGACCATAGTACTATGTTTGTTCCCCAGCTACTTAAATGGAATGACCTTCTGGCCAATAATGATTGGCATTTCGAAGCCATTACCACACCTCTTATCTTGCTTCTGGAGCGTCACCAGATCGAAAGGATTGTCCAAAATTATGACAGATCTGTAGAACTCAAATTTCTCGACACTCTTCCTCGGCGAAGTTTCGCCTCTGCATCCACTTCTTCCAGACCCCCGGAGGAAGCTGAGTATCTTTCTCACACCTATTCTTCCCGCACTCATTCTTTTCATTCTAACGAAAAGGGTCCATTAGCGGAGTTGATTTTTCGGGGGAAATCCCCAAAGTTTTCTATAAACCCTAGATCCAGGAACCCTCTATTCCCACAACGTCTGAGATGGAGCCTCCTAGGCAACATAGAGACCCTGGATTGGGTGTTATAGTGGCAGAGGAAGACATTACCACTGATTTAAAGTCTTTGAAAAAACTCTGGCTTAACCCAAAAAATAAGCTAAAGGTTGATTGGTTTGTAAATACCTATTCTCAGGAATAAAGGTCTCTGTTTGGTAAAGCCTGGATTTCTGACATAAAATGCTTGAAATGTGACATTGAGTTTTTCAGATGGTTTGAAATTATAGGCAAACTTGACGACTAAAACGATTCTTTACAAGTTCTTGTCAATAATGGTATACTCAGTCCAAGAAAGTCATTGAGTCTGTTACTCCTCCTCTTGAAGGAATTAAAATTCCCCATTCCAATACGGTGATTTCTGCGTCTATATTCAAACTCAAGAGTACTAATCCCCATAGTACTCCATCTAACGCATACATTGATAAAATTGTCGAACAGAAGAATTATACAAATAAACTCTTGCTTACTGTTTCTCAACAGATAGAGGAGGTAAGCCCGAATCTATTTTTGCTACTCCTACCTTTAGTTCTGCTGGGCCCAGTACTAGCAGTACGATAGAGCCTAGTCCTATTTTTAGACCTCCCAAATTCCTTCGTGAAATGTTCTCAAAGCTCAGTGATGAATTCAGCATCTCTGGGAAGCTGTTAGAACAAATCAACAAGAAGCTCGCCATCTTTAGTATCTCTCATAAAGGAAAGGCTAAAGCTCCTACCACCTCGAGTTCACCTCAGCAAAAGGACTCTAAGGCCTCTAAAGCTTCTGGAAGTATCAAAACTTTGACTGATAACTCTCTCCACAAACTCTCTGACCTATATCCTAATCGGCGAAATTATTATTCTCGTCCTTCTTTCCCTGATACCCAGTACGAGGAAGATGGATTCCTTTCCCGCACTGGCTATGATTGGACGCGACCTTATTGAATGGAATATAGATGGATTAGTTGAACACCAAATCTATTGCCTTCTCCACAAAATGGGAGTCTGTGTTACTAGCTATAAGATGCGTGGATCCTCCAACAAAGAGGCGGCAAGCCTGATCACTGCAGGCTTTACCAGAGTAATAAGACACTAGTGGGATAATTATGTCACCGATGATAGTAAGTAGACCATTCTTAATGCCACCACTATTGTTACTAAGGTTAAGATAGAGGACGGTATGGAAACTCAGAGTAGTGAAAGCAAAGAGGATGCTTGTGCTACTTTCCTTTATCACATTACTATGCTTATAGTTGATGCGGATATGCTCATCGGTAGCATAATAGAGTCGAGTAATACTTTTTTCTAAGTCCTTGAGAGGGATGAGACCTTTAACGATATAGTTACGGTCTGCACCACTGTCTAGTAGTGCAATCTTGTTGAGAACTAAGTCTCGGCTTATCAACAATTTTATGGGGATATGCTGACTTAGAGATTTGATGGTAGAAACAATAGGTTGAGATTCCTGAAGAGGAGCGGATGCTTCAGGTTCCTCACCTGGGAAATGAGGTTCACCAAGATGATCAGTATTAGGAGCCAAAACGGTTTTTCCTCTATTATCTTGGGTTGAAACATCGCGATGGACTTGATTAGTGAGGGCATTCAGCTCTACTTTGCCAAGTCGGGATTTGATTTCCTTAACTTCTCTCTTAAGGGTTTTGACCTCTTCTCGAAGTTCAGAGATAGAAGTTTATGAGGGATTGTCAAACCTAGAGAAGACTTGCTTCATGCTAAAGGCTTCTATGACCTTAGAAGTAGAGGGTTTCTTAATTTCAATACTAAGGATGATCTTCTTAAGCTCAACCAAATAACTAGATCTAGACTCATCATCTTTGATGTGGTCAATGATATTAGAAAGAACTCCATTAGAATCCTCAGAAATAACCCCGAGGGTATTTTTAGTACAATCACAAAAAATACCATCACAAGAGCAATCATCTCCCGATTGGCTCTCATCTGATTCATACGCAACATTGATATTTTCCTCATCGCTATATTCATCTGATAAAGAGTAATCAGAGGGGGATTCGTTGTCTTGGAGGATAGCAAAGAGTTTCTCCTTTGTATCATCATCTAGACCTAGGAGGTTAATTTTCTTCTTATTCATAGAAGACTTACACTGATTGGCTCTATGACCAGTCTTACCACAATTCTAACAAACATCTTCCTTATTGGAAGGGTGACGCTTCTTAAACTTCTTCTTAGGTTTGTCCGTCCTATTATTCGAAGTACTGAGCTTAGACTTTCTAGGCTTTTGCGAAGACTTCCTAGACTTTTTCTTGGCCACCTTAGAGGAAGGAGAATCAATTTTGCCAAAACCAAAATCATGGCAAAAACTACCCAATTCAGCCTAGAGCTTTGTACTAATTTAAAGCTTAAGAGTCAACTTAAGAAAGGAATGTTATGCCTTTTGAATTAAAAAATGCCCCGTCTGAATTTCAAAATATCATGAATAGCATTTTTAATCCTTACTCTTATATGTCAATTGTCTATATTGATGATGTGTTGATTTTCTCTGAGGACATTGATTCCCATTTTAAACATCTAAAAATCTTTTTTAATGTTGTTAAGCATAATGGTTTAGTTGTTAGTGCTAAGAAGATTAAGCTCTTTCAAACCTCTATTAGATTTCTAGGTCACGACGTTTACCAAGGAACTCATAGACCGATTTGTAGAGCTATAGAGTTCTCTAGTAAGTTTCTTGATGAGATTAAGGATAAGACTCAGCTGCAAAGGTTTTTAGGTAGCCTTAACTATTTGCAGATTTTATCCCCAACATCAGACAAATTTGTGAACCATTTTATAGAAGGCTTAGAAAAAACCCTTCGCCTTGGAGCGAAGACCAAACTAATAGTATCAAGAAGATCAAGAAGTTAGTTTAGAATCTTCCTTTCCTAGGGATTTCAAATCCTGAGGCTTTTATGATTGTTGAAACTGATGCCTCAGACATAGGTTATGGAGGTATCCTTAAGCAGTGTGTCAACCCAAATAGTTGTGAGCAACTTGTGAGGTTTACTTCTGGAGTATGAAACTCTGCTGAAAAAAAATTATACTACTATTAAAAAGGAAGTTTTATCTATAGTGCTATATGTCACTAAATTCCAATAGCAATCTGGATTTGCCAGAAGCCAGATTTCATGTCGAACTTGCTATAAAGATTTGCTTTATAAGTTTTCTTGAGAAGGTCCCTTTTGTTGGGGATAGAGTGTCAGATCCATTTCAGGACAGAGTTCAAAGGTTTGTTGTTTATGACTAGCCTAGGGGAACCTCTCTCCTTTTCTGCACTATTATTAACATAAAGGGCAGAACAACTCCAGGGAGAATTCGAAGGTCGAATAATACCATTTTTTAACAAATGATCAATCTCCTTCTTACAAACTTCCAACATTTCTTGATTCATCTGAATCGACTAGCTGCCTTGGATGGTTTGGTTGGCGTGGGTTGAGCAGGTGCCTTTCCCTTATCTGTTGACGGAGTCTTGGGTTTAGGAACCCATCCCTTAACCTTTATCTCTGTGGATAAATATCTAATATGATTAAACTCTGCGACTTTGAAATTCCAGCTAATAACATAAGAAATCCTTTTCTGGACGAAATATTTGCACATTTTGATATGCGCGGGCAAAGTTGAAATTTCCTGCTTTTCTTGAAAATCTTCAAACTGCTGCAGAAAATGCTGTGGGAGGTTTTCAAGCTTTCCTCTAAACGCTTTCCACCAGTCATAGAACTATCTAGGAATAGTGGATCTTGCCAGCTCTTTGTTGTATTTGCCAAACCAAGTGTGGCTAGGTCTAAGGTACATAAAGTTATACCAAGCCTGTTTGTATGTATGCTAGTTGTAGGTTTGGGGCCTGTGAAGCATACTCAAGGATATGGGAGTAAGGAGGTGATCTGCATGCCACTCGAAGGGAGATATGATTTTCTTAATAGTGAATTGAGAATACTGAACAAAATCAGAATCCTTCTCATTATATACATGTTCGACTTCTATAGAGTCAGTATCTACAAGGATAGCCTCAAAATAAAGACGGGTATGGAGAGGGTAAGAACTATCTATGTAGTTCATATTATTATAGCAAGATTTAACAAGGTCTTGAATCCTGCCAGCATCAAATTCCTTGTCCAGGCTAGAATAGGAAATACCCGGGTAGGAAGGTATTCGAAAGTCTCAAGGACTTTGGAAGCCTGTTCTTTGGGTTGAACTTTGGGATCAACAGCTTGGGCGAAAGACTCAGGGATCTTTATTTTATAATTTTTCTTGGTTTAGACCTTAGAAGAACATTCAGAGGAAGTGTCAGGTTTTGGGCCGGTAAGTTTGGGATGTCCCCGAGGACAGCAAATTTATTTTGTGTTGGACTTGGGCCTGGTAAAGGTAAAGGAGGGAAAGAAGGCCTTAGTTGGGCTAGCCAAAAGGATCTCTGGTTACTGAGTTGCTCGAGGATCTCGTTATTAACCAAAAGGATATCTAGTTACTAACATCAAAGGTCTGCTTACTACAGATTCTGACGGATCTGTAGATCTCAAACTTCTCGAGCAACTCAAATTGCCCAAAATGAGTCTTTACAAGTTCTTGTCAATAAATGGTATACTCAGTCCAACAAAGTTGTTGAGTCTGTCACTCCTCTTGAAGGAATTAAAATTCCCCATTCTAGTATGGTGATTTCTACCTCTCCGATCAAACTCAAGAGTGCTGATCCCCATAGTACGCCATTTAACACAGATATCGATAAAAATATCGAACATAACAATTATACCAATAAACTCTTGCACACTGTTTCTTAACAGATAGAGGAGGCAAAGCCCAAATCTATTTTCAGTACTCCTACCTTTAGTTCTGCCGAGCCTAGTACTAGCAGTATAATAGAGCCTAGTCTTATTTTTAGACCTCTCGAATTTCGTGTGAAATGTTCCCAAAGCTCAATAATGAATTCAGCGTCTTTGGGAAGCTTTTAGAACAAATCAACGAGAAGCTCGCCAACTTTAGTATCTCTGATAAAGGAAAGGCTAAAGCTCCTACCGCCTCGACTTCACCTCAGCAAAAGGACTCTAAGGTCTCTATAGCTTCTGGAAGTATCAAAACTTTGACTAATAACTCTCTCCACAAACTCTCTAACCGATATCCTAATCGGCGAAATTATTATTCTCGTCCTTCTTTCCCTGATACCCAGTACGAGGAAGATGGATTCCTCTCCCGGATTGGCCATGATGGACGCAGCCTTGTTGAATGGAATATAGATGGATTAGCTGAACACCAAATCTATCGCCTTCTCCATGAAATGGGCATCTGTACTACCAGCTATAAGATGCGTGGGTCCTTCGACAAAGAGGCGGCAACCCTGATCACTGCCGGCTTTACCGAAGTACTAAGACACTGGTGGGATAATTATGTCACCGAGGATAGTAAGCAGACCATTCTTAATGCCACCACTATTGTTACTAAGGTGAAGATTGAGGATGGTATGGAAACTCAGAGTAGTGAAAACAAAAAGGATGCTTGTGCTACTCTCCTTTATCACATTGCTAAGCACTTCGTAGGATAACCAAAAATCTTCCATGAAAGAATCTTAGAAATCCTTAACAACCTTAGATGCCCTAAATTAGGAGTTTTAGGTGGTATATGGACCAGTTCATGGCTAAGATTTTGACCAGACCCAATTGCAACAACGAATACTAGAAAGACAGCTTTATTAGCAGTCTTCCCTCTCTCTTTGCTGATAAGGTTGAAACCCACATACCTTGACTTTGCAGAATTTCTTGATGATGATTTGAATGGAGAATTGAAGCTTGGATGAATCCTTAAGATCCAAAAGATATTTGATTTTGAGTGAAATAATAGTCTATACATTTGAGAGGGTTTTGGGGGAATGTCTTGTGTGATATGAAGGTGAAATATGGCTAAGTATATGTATTTTTATGTATGGGAATGCTTAGGCCTAAGACCTAAAAGTCTTGGACCAGACTAAAATAACTGGCACAAAAATAAACATTGGCGTGCCCTTGGTGCCTCGCACCCGAGGTGCGCTAGCCCATTGAAAATCGTATTTTTGTGATTTTGAAATTTTGTTGTGATTTCTCTTAAATTTGGGATTATACACATTGTCCACACAATTTATTCCCCTGAACAAGAATATAATATCAGATTTTTGATATCATGCACGGATTTTGAGATATATGAAAATTATGATTCCAAGCACTTTTGAGGCACAGTTTTGGGCAATTTTTGGGATCATTTCAACCACTTGAGCGTTATATACCTTTGCCACTTTGATAAGGGTTTATATGCCCATCTACGATGTTGAGGGGTATATACCGACCACTATTATAGGGGGTGACATGCCCATCTACCAATTGAGAGGTATATACCTCAATCACCTTCCAAAGGGGTGACATGCTTTAGATTCCATGTATTAGTTTTCTTAGTCTATTATGATGGTCTCTTTCTACACATGTATTATGTTCTATACAAGCATGTTTTACTTCAAGCATTGATCATGTATGTCATATTGATTATATACTTATTTAGTGCTTATGATTATGCATTTTGACTATGTTGTCTATCTGTTGTTGCATTGCATCCTACAGGCTTAGTATATTCAAATGTACTAACACATACTCTATGCCTATATGATGTTACCATGTAGGAACAAGAGCACCTCACGATCATCCTCCGTATAGTTAGTTTTTGACGTCTTGAAGATAAGCTTTGGTGTGTCCTCAAGTTCAAGGACATTGGATATTTTATTCATACTTATGTTGTTTCTTTATGTTGAACTCCTGATACTATGTGTGTGAGTCCGGAAAGTGTCTTGACTCCCGCCCATTCTATGTTTAGAGGTGTTGTTTGACAAGTGATGTAATTATGCTTGATCTTTGACTCTTTTATGATTTATGACATTAAAGACTTCCATTAGTCCCTTTATCCTTATTTGTACTCTCTTGTTGTTTAATTGATTTCGCGACCAAGGATGTGTAAGTGATTTGCTAAGTGGCTTGATTGGGGTCCCTTCGGGTTTCCCATTCACTATGTCACATCCTATGTTCCATCTGCCAAGGTTAGAACTGCTGCAATAGTCAGTCTAGTCTTTAGTTCTTGGAAATTTGTCTCACATTCATCGGACTACTAAAACTTGATCGTTTTCTAAGTCAACTTTTTCAATTGTGTGGATAAGGAAGAAAATCCCTCAACAAATCGGCAGTAGTAGCCTGCCAACCCCAAGAAACTTCTAATGTTAGTTGGAGAGGTTGGTCTGTGCCAGTTCTTAACCGCATTAATCTTTTGAGCATCCACTTGAGTACCATCAGTGGAGACAACATCACCTAAGAAATCCATAGACTTTATCCAAAATTCACATTTCAAAAATTTTTCATACAACTCGTGGTCATTAAAGGTTTGGAGGACAATTTTGAGCTGATTTTCATACTCCTCCTCATCTCTTGAATACATAAAAATATCATCAATAAACACAATCACAAACATATCCAAATACTGTCTGAACACTCTATTCATCAAATCCATAAAGGTTGCAGATGTATTCGTCAACCTAAAGGACATGACCAAGAACTCCAAATGGTCATATCTAGTCCTAAAGGGTATCTTTAGAATATCACATTCCCTCACTTTCAACTGATGGTAACTAGATCGGACGTCTATCCTTGAGAACCAGGAGGAACCTTGATCAAACAAGTCATCTGTCCTTGGGAGAGGATACTTATTCTTTATGATGACCTTGTTCAATTTTCTATAGGCAATACACATTCTGAGAGGCCTATCTTTCTTTCGGACAAATAGGATAGGGAAACCCCAAGGAGAAACACTCGGCCTTTTGAAGCCCCTCACTAGCAAATCCTTGAATTGTTCTTTTAGTTATATTAGTTCAGCGAGGGCCATCCTATAAGGCAGAATTAAGATAAGCTGGGTATCAGGAAAAATATCAATCCCAAAGTCAATCTCCCTATCAGTAATGACTCTGGGCAGATCTTCTGGAAACTTATTCACGATCGAAACTGACGCAAGAGTTGGGGACTAAACATCATCAAATTTAACTCTCATAAGGCGGTAGATACACCCCTTAGCAATCATCTTTCTATCTCTAAGATATGAGATAAACTTCCTTTAGGTGCTACAGAATATCACTTCCACTCTAGAACCAGTTCATTCAGAAATTGGAACTTAATGTTTTGGGCTCTACAATCAATAGAGGCATTACAGGCGTGGAGCCAAGCATTGCCTAGGATCAAATCAAAATCAGTCATATCAAACTTAATCAAATCAGTGATAGTATCCCTATGATGGATGGACACTACACACGCTCAAGAGACTCCCTCAACTCGAATAGACTCACCCATGGGAGTAGAAACATCAAAAGGTTCAAGAAGTCTCTTGGGGGTTCTATGAAATCAACTAGCCATATAAGAATTTACAAAAGATAATATGGCACCGGATCTATCAACACATAACAAGCAATAGTAAATACTTGAATCATACCTATCACAACGTCTTAGGAGTTCTCCTGATCATGTTTTCACCCATGGCATACAAATGGTTTGTATCTGCACATGTGCCTATGGTAGTACCTCTCTGATTTCCCTTAGCTGGCATGGCTTGTGTAGAAGATTGAGACTAGTCAGCTCTCTTCAAAAGTCTCTCTGACAATGCCCTACTTGACCACAATAAGAGCACGCATCATTCCCCTCACAACATTTACCCAAGTGTAGCTTGCCATATCACGTGGCGGTTTACCTTATGAATCTTGAGCCATACTAGCTTGTGATTGAGATAATTCTGGGACCTCTGATAATTTCTGACTTTAGGTGCAGTTGCACTAGCAGATGATGGTGCTAGAAGTCGGTTACTATTGCCTTTCTTCTCAACCTCATGGCCGGATGTTTTAGTCTTCTTGCTTCTAAGCTCCTCTTTATCATATTACGTCTCCTTATCAGCTTGTTGCACAAAGGTTATCAATCACACAATATCCATATCACTCACGAGTATAGCTACCCTCATATCTCTCTTGGGTCCTCTATTCAACCCATCAATGTACATCCCCATCCTCCCCCTCATATTTGCAACCATATCCGAAGCATAGCAATAATTGTGTGAACTTCAACTCATACACTTGCACAGTCATAGAGCCCTATTTCAAGTTTAAGAACTCTCTCACCTTCGCCTCTCTCCGTTCCCTTGGGAAGTAACGACCTAAGAAAACTTCCTTGAACATAGACCAATTCATCACAGGGGCATTCTCCCCTACCTTTCTTCCATTGGTCACACCACAGTGTAGCCATACTGTTCAGTTGATAAGAAGCCAATTCCACTCGGTCAACATTAGCGACATGCATCACTTGTAACACTTGTTAGAGCTCCTCCACAAAGTTCTCAGGATCCTCAGTGGATGCAGACCCAGTGAAACTCAGGCGGATTCATCCTCAAGAATTCTCAGACTCTAGAAGTGTCATGGGCATCTTGTCAGCTGCTTCTTATGTTACAGCAGGTGTTGTGACAGCCTGGGCTAGAGTTTTGATAGTTTGGTGAAGCTCAACATTGGAGACCTCATCTTGCGGGAGCTGCGCAATAGGGACAACTTGTTTTAAGGGCATCTCATGTCCTTGAGGCTCAGTTTGATTGACATTCTGCTTTTCAGGCCATCCTCTACTTCTGACAGCTCTTCTGGGAGGCATGATCACAATACTGCAATATACAAAGCACGAATTAGAATAGAACTTTCATAGAGTATATCTCCAAAGCATGATTTCGAACATGAATGAAGGGAAACAATTCCTAATGTCTGATAGCCTCCTGTTTATCAAATGTAGTCGACAGCACACCCAAAACAAGACTCTACTTGACATGGCTTCATAAACTCCCTAGGAAACTTGAACTCGTGCTTTGATACTAAGTTTGTCACACCCTAGGAAGGTATCATAGATGTAACCGGCACTCTGAGACTATTGCTAGTCCCCAAGTGAACCTCTTGGCCTCATCACATTCATTCATTCATACTTTCTACTAATCCACAAAAGACATAAGGAAATAAATGGGCACATATCATCATCTTGTCTAAAATAATAATATATTGAAAGGCTAGTTGAAAGAAACTAGCTCACAAGTTTCAATATCAACATCTGACTCTAGTCTATGAAGCCTCTATCACTATTAGGTGGTGCCAATGACAGAATCATGGCTACCTCAATCAAATAAAAGCTAAGTGATTCTAACTCTAAAGCATGATGAGAATAAGTAATGAATCCTCTGAAGTTGGGGAGGCTCACCATTCTACTGAACGTCTGAAGATCCTCAACGATACGCCTGCTGATGACCTCTATCCTGTGTATATACATCATAAAAATATGGAGTCCAAATTGGGATGTTAGTACTTGGAATATACTGGTATGCAAAATAGTTGAATGAAACCGAAACAGGAAGAATAATATAGAAACAATAGTCAACATCAAAGATAAAGAAATGAACATGTCAAATGTCTATCTAAAGCAAGAATAAAGAGTAGACAAGTGACCCATCAACCAATCAACTCATCAATCAAATCAGACTCATCTCAAAGGTCTAATTTCATTCCCACTCAGATTACTCAGTCGGGAACTTACTAGGATTTTCTCTTAAGCGAAAACAATCACTTATGAGCCAGGGGTTGTACAACAATCACACTGATGTTTCCACAGCCGTTCCATATTTTCCAAGTATGGAAAGAATATGATCTACAAAGAATCTGAACTCTGCCATCCTTTATTATTTCAGGGATGTAAATTTGAGAGGGTACCATGAGATGTAATGGTTTAATCCTCTCCTATGTTGGGCTGACGTAGGTATTGAGTGCAAGTGGGAATCACTCATACCCATTTCGGTGCCTGATACTCCTCCCAAGACTCAATGCTTATAAGACTCCTCATCATCATCCCAAGTAGCCTCATAGAAGCACTCATCATCTCAATTGGTGTCATGGAGACATTCATTATCTCAATTAGTCTCATGGAGATATTCATCATCTCAAATAGTCTCATGGAGACTCTCATCATCTCATTAACTCAAACTCAAGGCTCCTTTATTATTTTAGAGACTTTAACTCATCTCAATGAACTCAATTCTTTTTTAAGAACTCAAGGACTCAGATTATCAACTAGAAGAAGTTGTTTAGACAGAATATCAAGAACTCAATTATGAAGACTCATAGGATCATCAAGTGCAAATAACTCAACCTCATACTCACATCAAGATTTCCATCAATATACTCAAGTCAAGGCTCAAGACTCCATCCCTAGGTTCATTCATGCATGCTCTCAAAAGTTAACATATAGGATTTATACAATATCTCATGAAAAGTATTCAATTTAAGAAAACAAGTTTATGATGATCATCAACATAAGAAAGTACATGTAATCGATACAATTCTCAAGAAAACAATCAAGAAAGTATTTCAAGAAAAATATATCGGTTCTCATGGACTCTTAACTCATCTATGACCATCTATAGGGCACATGGGAGAACAATCTCATGCATGTTTTAGCCTAACATACTTGGGATAAAGCTCTTCCAATCACCGTCAAGAGTTCTCCTTGAATTCTTCAATCTCACTTTCTTCTTTCTTCTCTCTCAAGCCCTAACTTTCAAGTTTTGTGAAAAAGGACTTAGACTGGGGTTTAAACTCCGTTTACTCATTAAAATAACTGCCCAGCCCAGGGACCGTGATTAGAGCCGATTGGTATCCAAACAAACACTAAACCGGATTTCCAACTATAATAGCTAAGGAAATCTACTGAAATTTTGACAGAGTTTCCTCTGTTTTACTAACAAACCAAACCTACAAACAGCAACACCAGCATATAACAAATATCTATACACATATATATATGCGGGCCGACAAGGTCACCGCTGCGGTAGAACCGTCCAACAAATGTATCATACATATGTAGTCATACCACATGCAATATCCCACACCCACATGTATCCATAGACTTCTACACATACGAACTGAATCATAGGATGGGATAAAGCCTCGTCATACCCTCGAATATACGTAAATGCAAAATACAGAAAATAAGTATATATGTATATACCAAAAATCTTCTCCTGAGGCAAAGGGAGCACTTCAACGGTAGACAGAGATCCTAAGAAGGTGGCTCTGTAACTTGTACGTCGGTACCTGTGGGCATGAAACGCAGCCCTCGAAGGAAGGGGTTAGTACGAAATACGTACCTAATATGTAAAGCGGAAAGTACGAAATATAAATGAGAGTAATAATCCCAATAAAAATATATGAGTCAAACCTGCATGC
>JAOTQR010089079.1:0-33831 GCA_025774065.1 Solanum ossicruentum
TTGAGGGACTTATTAGAGAAGGGCTTTATCGGCTAAGTGTTTCTCCTTAAGGTGCTCCCGTCCTGTTCGTACGGAAGAAAGATAGGTCTCTCAGAATGTGTATAGATTATAGGCAATTGAACAAGGTCACAATCAAGAATAAATATCCTCTCCCCAGGATAGATGATTTGTTTGACCAACTTCAGGGTGCCTCTTGTTTCTTAAAGATAGACCTCAAATCTGGCTGCCATCAGTTGAAAATGAGGTACTGTGACATCCAAATACAGCCTTTAGGATTAGATATGCCCATTTTGAATTCTTGGTCATGTCCTTTGGGTTGACAAATGCACCTGCAGTCTTCATGGACTTGATGAATAGAGTGTTTAGACCATATCTTAACATGTTGTTAATTATGTTCATCGACAACATTCTGGTGTATTTAAAAGATGAGGAGGAGCATGCCAATCACCTCAGAGTTGTCCTTTAAACACTTAAGGACCATGAGTTGTATGAGAAATTCCCGAAGTGTGAGTTTTGGTACAAGCTAGTGGTCTTTCTAGGCTATGCAGTTTCTGGTGATGGTATTCGAGTCGATGCCTAGAAGATAGAAACGGTTAAAAACTAGCCCAGATAGATCTCTCTAACTAACATAAGACGTTTCTTAGGGTTGGTAGGCTACTATCGCAGATTCGTTGATGGCTTTTCTTCCCTATCCACACCATTGACCAATTTGACTAAAAAAAAAGGTCAAGTTTCAGTGGTCTAAGGAATGTGAGAAGAGCTTCCAGGAGTTGAAGACTAGATTGACTACTGCTCTCATTTTAACAATGCTGGATGGGATGGAGTACTTTGTGATATATTGTGTTGCATCATGAGTTAGGTTGGGTTGTGTGTTAATTCAGAAAGGGAAGGTGATAGTCTATGCTTACAGGCAATTTAAGGTTCATGAGAGGAACTATTCAACCCATGATCTTGAGATGGTGGCAGTGGTGTTTTCACTTAAAATCTGGTGCCACTACTTCTATGAAGTGTGTGTGGATGTATTCTCTGACCACAAGAGTTTGCAGAATGTTTTCAGTTAGAGAGAACTCAACCTGCGATAGAGGACATGGTTGGAGTTACTCATGGATTATGACATGAGCATTCACTACTACCTAGGTAAAGCTAACATTGTTGCTGACGCTCTTAGCAGGTTGTCAATACGTAGCACAACCCATGTCAAGGAAGGAACGAAAGAATCAGTAAGGGAAGTGCATAGATTAGCTAGATTGGGAGTTCAACTCAAGGAGAATAACGAGAGAGGAGTTAATGTCCAGAGTGGGTCTGCATCATCCGTAATGGCAGAGGTGAAAGAGAAGCAAGATCTAGAACCTGTCATACTCCAATTGAAGGAGGTTGTCCACAAACAAATAGTGATGGTCTTCTCCAAAGGGGGGAGATAAGGAATTGAGAATCATGGCTGAAGCTCATGTCTCTAGGTATTCCATTCATCCTAGCTCCATCATGATATACCATGACTTAAGAGAAGTCTATTGGTTGAGTGGAATGAAAAGGGATATTGACGAGTTTGTTTCAAAGTGTCAGAATTGGCAACAAGTAAAAGTTAAGCATCAAAGGCCATGTGGATTGGCTCAGAACTTTGGAACTTCTGAATGGAAGTGGAAGATGATCAAAATGGATTTTATTATCAATCTACCGATGTCCCAAAAGAATCATAACTAAATATGGATGATTATGGACAAAATGACTAAATCGGCTCATTCTTGGCAGTCCAGACTACTAACATTGCAGAAGAGTATGCCAAGTTGTATTTCCAAGAGATTGTGAGGTTGCATGGAGTTCCCTTGTCCATAATCTTAGACAGAGGAGCTTAATTCACCTCCCAATTTTGGAGATCTTTCTAGATGGATGATCTTAGGCGTATTTATACACCTAAATAAGCAAAAGACCCATAAATAGAGTTAAGTTCAAGGGTAAATCTGTAGAGCTTTAGGTATTTTAATAGGATTTTGTAATTTTGTTAACATTGGAAAAAGTATGCCTCAAGTTTGTATTTTTATTGATTTTTATTAGGTTTTAAGATTTCAGAATGAGATCCAGAGCAAAGGAAGACAACCCGTAAAAGAAAACAAGGAAAGAGAAAATGCAATACTTGGTCCGCGACCACGACGCGTCACAGACCAATGTTAATTCATTGGAAAATTGGTTTTCAACATCGTAGATAGAAAAGTAACCAAAATAACACTAGACTGCATCACGGACTAGTGTGAAATTGGTGAATATTGTACGCAGAATTTTATTAATTTAATACTAAAGCACGCCACGGACTTAAGGAAAATGCGTGAAGATTCGGATTTTGTGGACTACAAAAGTCATGAAAATCTTGTAAACCTAGGCATCCATTATTATAAGTTTTATGTAAGCTTTGGAGGTGGCTGGTCATTGTGGAAACACCATTTTTGGTCAGATTTCTCTTTACTTTTGTATTTTCTTATGAATTTGATTGTAATGTTGGTGTGTATGATTAGCATAAGTGGATAATCTTTCCATTTTCTGGGATTGTAGCCACAGACAATGTGTTAATCTTTGAGTTTTAATGCCTATGATGGTTTTGTTGTGATTATTCTTATATTATTTAAATCTACATTTCTTAGCTTGATCACTTATGAAAATGAATATGTTGTGCAATGTGAATTTGAAAGATGTCGGAATGCATAAGAACACAATAATGTAGGGAGCTTGTTCAACTAAAATAATTGGATTGATTTGTGTATTGGAGATTTGTGACAACTATCTTTACACCAAGCTTCATTTAATGTGCAGGAAGATAATATTAATGTATTTCTATCGTATTTTTTATTTTCACTCAATGATGTAGTTAGACAAATAATATGAATAGGCAAACAGAGGTGTGCAGCCCAGATTTGCTGATTTTAACCCTGTAAGTCAATAATCACTGCCCAAACATAAGTGTGAAATTCGAGATTAATACGGCGTCGTTAATGTTACAATCCCGGAATCTCGCATAATGAATCTATAAAATACATGATAAAAATAATCTTATTTTATTTGCAAATTCACTAGTTTAGTTTCAAGTCTAGCTATTTTAATACACACTTTCACTAATTAATTCTTTATCGCCTTACAAACATTATAACACAGAATATTAAACAATGTACATTAAATCCCTTTGGTACGATAATCCGGTCCTTTAAATATGGCCACTATATTATTTGTTTTGGCCACGTGCACTTGCGTGTGCTGGGAGGCAACAAGCTTTTGGCGTCTTTGCTGGGGATTTAACTATAAGTTGATTATTTTTTAAGTTATTTTGTCTTGTGGTGTTCACTACATTTTATCTTAGTTTTGTCAGTTGTGCCAAAAAATTATTTCTAAGCTGGAGTAGCAAGACTCATACTTTCATCAATCTAAGAGGAGAGGAGGTGTCTTGTTTCTAACTCTGCCAATTGAAATCACTGAGGAAATAATAATGAAGACTAAGGAAGAAATCGATCCTGTTAAAGAAGAAATGGCGGAACAAAATCCACCTGCACTACCCACACCTAGGACAGTGAGAGATATAGCCATCCCTAGAACCACCAATGTCACTAGTTGTTTTACAAAGCAGGAACCTAGTGGAGTTGGGAGCTTAAAAATTATAGTTTAATGGTTACACTTAACTGTACAGTTTATGGGCTGCCACATGAAGATCCACAGGTACATCTTCAAAATTTTCTAGAAATTGTTGACACTTTCATCCCTACAGGCTTAAATCGAGATTATGTGAGGATGACCTTGTTTCCCTTCTCATTATTGGGGGAACAAAGGAGGTGGCTGCAAATTGAACCACCAAATTCCATTACTTTGTGGGACGATCTTGCTAGGAAGTTTCTTATTCGGTTCTTTCCATCTAGTAAGACGGCCAAATTAAGAAGTGAAATATTAAGCTTTAAGCAAAGGCCTTCTCAATCTAATGAAGTGTTGGTACACACCTTCATTGAAGGATTGGAACCAAACACAAAGATTCTTGTTGATTCCGTTGCAAAAGGACAAGCTTTGGAGAAGACATAGGATGAGTTGTATACACTTCTCAATCGTATAGCTCAAGAAAATCCCTAGTGGAACGAAAGATCAAGTCGAACTATAGTTCATAAGCAAGCAGAGATGTTGGAAAATTGACGCCATTACTGCTTTGCAAGCAGAAATTTCTTCTATGCAAAATATGATAATGACCCAATTCAACAACTTATTAATGGGTTAACAACAGAAAAATCTAGCACTGACTCAATAATCTGCACCGATAAATGTGGTACAACAATAGCAGAATAATAATTGGTGTATTATTTGTGGAGGAGGAGACCACACTACTGAATTTTGTGGTTCAAATTCGGAGGCGGTAAATTTTGTTGGAAATGTAAATAGAGGTGGATACCAAGGCTTTGGGAATTCCTACAATCCAACTTGGAGGAATCATCCTAACTTCTCTTGGGGTGGTAACCAAAAAAATAAAGGATAATCTCAACAACAACATCCAAAAGGAAGCCAACCATACTACAATCAACAAATGCACCCACCGGCAAAGCAGGCTAATCCGAACAACATGTCGGATAGTGAAGTTCTAAGGCAAATTTTAGCAAACCAAAATCGACAAGAAGAAGAAATCCAAAGACACAAACAAAATCTTCAAAATTTGGAGAAGCAATTGGGGCAATAGCTCTATGAATTCAAGACCCCAAGGAGGTTTGCCGGGAGATACGAATCCAAATCCCAAGCAAGCTTATGTCGTAAGCACGAGAAGTGGGAGTCCATTGACCGAATTAGTGCCTAAGAAGAAAAATGTAGTTGAACCAAGTGGTGTTCAAAATGAGGAACCCGTAGTTCCAAACACATCCACTGATGAGACGATTCCATTGCCTAATCCACCGCCTCCATTCCTACAAAAACTGAAAAAGAAAAAGGAGGATGAATATTTTCAAAAATTCATCGGGATCCTAAAACAAGTACAAATTAACTTACCACTTATTGATGTTTTGCAGGGAATTCCAAAA
Organism: Solanum ossicruentum; assembly: GCA_025774065.1. Classification (NCBI taxonomy): domain Eukaryota; kingdom Viridiplantae; phylum Streptophyta; class Magnoliopsida; order Solanales; family Solanaceae; genus Solanum; species Solanum ossicruentum. The sequence continues at coordinate 5,028 of JAOTQR010089079.1, forward strand.
TATGCAAAGTATGTAAAGGATATTGTGGCCAATAAGAACAAGTTGGGCGGAATATGAAACGGTAGCACTTATCGAAGCTTGTAGCTCTAAAATCTTGAATAGAGCGCAATTGCTAACAAAGGTGAAGGATCGTGGAAGCTTCATTGTGCAAGTAACCATTAGGATCTACTTAAATACCAAAGGATTGTGTGACCTTGGCGCGAGCATACTCATGCCAAGTTTGTTATTTTCAAAGTTGGGACTTGGGAAACCAAAGCCCATGACAATTGTGTTACAACTAGTGGATAGATCAATGGCGAGGCCTGAAGGTGTTATTGAAAATGTCTTAGTTCATGTGGGATCCCTCATTTTCCCCGTGGACTTTGTCATCCTTGATTTTGAACCTGATATAGAAGTTCCTTTCATACTTGGTCATTCATTTTTTGCGACGGGAGGGGCATTAATTGATATGGTTGCAGGGAGGCTCACTATGAGAGCCCATGACAAAGTTAAAGCCTTTGATATGTACAAGGCCATGAAGTTACTAGATGCATATGAGGATTTAGCAGCCATCACAGTGATAGATACGGCTGTCGCGGTAAGCTAAGTTGAAATTCAAGACCCGCTAGCAAGAGTGTTACTAAATCAAGGGCTAGAGGATGATGTAGAAGCTCTTGAAATAGAGAGTGTGTTGAACAATAATGCCAGTGTGTTTAAGAAAGGGGCTGCACCTTTAAATAGGGTGTTAGTTCCCCCTCCTAAACCACCAATTAAAGAACCACCGAAGCTGGAATTGAAGTCGTTGCCTTCACATCTCAGGTATGTTTTTCTTGGAGATAATGACACATTATTTGTAATTTTGTCTGACTGTGGCTTAGGTGCAAGAAGTAGTCGTTGTGCTCAAGAAAAGGAAGAGAGCTATAGAGTGGCAAATGTCGGACATCCACGACATTAGTCCAGCTTTGTGCATGCACCATATCTTTATGGAGAAAGGTCATAAACTAGTGTTACAACCACAAAGAAGGTTGAACCTAATCATGAAGGAAGTTGTGAAGAAGGAGGTGATAAAGTGTTTAGATGCGGGAATCATTCCTCCCATCTCCGATAGTAAATGGATCAGCTCGATTCAATGTGTTCCGAAGAAAGGACGCATGATGATAGTCACTAATGATAAAAATGAGTTGATACCAACAAGAACGTTTACGGGGTGGAGAATATGCTTGGATTTCAGGAAACTAAATGATGCCACTTGGAAAGATCATTACCCGGTACCATTCATTGACCAAATGCTTGATAGACTAGCCGAGCAATAATATTATTGCTTCTTGGATGGTTACTCGGGGCTTAATCAAATTACCATTGCTCCGGAAGACCAAGAGAAAACAATATTTACTTGTCCATATGGTCGTATGCCTTCAATCATATGCCCTTTGGGTGATGCAATGCACCAGCCACTTTTCAATAGTGTATGATGGCCATTTTTCATGATACAGTCGAGGAATATGTGAAAGTGTTTATGGATGATTTCTCAGTCTTTGGGGAATCTTTTGAAAAATGTTTGGAAAATTTAGACAAGTTTTTAGCAAGATGTGATGAAACTAACCTTGTCCTTAAATGAAAAAATTTTTCATTTTCTCCATAAAGAAGGGATAGTTTTGGGGCACAAGCTGTTTAAGCATGGGTTAGAGGTGGACCGAGCGAAAACTGAAGTGATTAAAAAGATGCCACCGCCTGTTTCAATCAAAGGAGTCTGAAGCTTTCTTAGACACGCGAGATTCTACCATCGATTCATCAAGGACTTCTCAAAGATTGCCAAGCCGCTTTGTGCACTCCTAGAATAATGGGTACCCTTTAACTTTGATGCTTCATGTTTGTAGGCATTTGAGGCATTGAAGAAAAATTGATTGAGACACCTATCTTGCAAGCACCGGATTGGAGTCTACCGTTTGAGGTTATGTGTGATGCAAGTGTCATGACGGTGGGTGTTGTTTTGGGACAACGAAAGGCCAAGGTGTTCCACTCGATATACTATGTGAGCAAAACTCTTGATTCAGCTTAAAGTAACTACATAGTTATGGAAAAAGAGATGCTCGCATTAGTATATGCATTTGATAAATTTAGATCTTATTTGGTGGGCACCAAGGTCATCGTTTTCACTGACCACGCTGCTGTCCGGTAATTGTTCAACAATAAAAATGTGAAACCATAGCTTATTCAGTAGGTCTTGCTACTTTAAGAGTTTGATTTTGAGATCAAGGACCGAAAAATGAGCGAAAATCAGATTGTTGACCATCTCTCTCGCTTGGAAAATGATGCTCGCATAGGGAACAAATGCAAATCAAAGAAGAATTTCCATATGAGCAGTTGCTGGCACTTGAAGTGGAAGAGCTAACATGGTAGAAGACATTTTCAATTACTTGGTAAGTGAAATTTTTCCCCCAGATGCCGACCATCAACAACGTAAGAGGTTAACCCATGACGCCAAGGCTTACATATGGGATAAGCCCTATCTCTTCAAGCAAGGGGCTGATGGTATGGTGAGAAGGTGTCTTCTCGAAGATAAGATGTAGCATATTCTAGAAAGGTGCCATGCTTCGCCTTACAATAGTCATCACGAAGGTGAGCGCACAGCTCACTAGGTGCTTTAATCGGGTTTCTTTTGGCCAACTCTATTCAAGGGTGTTGTACATTTTGTAAAATATTGTGATGCTTTACAAAAGATCGGGGCCATCTCTGGGAGGCATGAGATGCCTCTTAACCACTTTTTAGAGGGGGAGATCTTTGATGTATGGGGTATGGACTTCATGGGTCGGTTCCCACCCTCTTTTGGCAACACTCACATCTTGGTCACGGTTGATTATGTGTTCAAATGGGTAGAAGTGGCAGCTTTACTTACTAATGACTCCAAGGTTGTGATTAAATTCTTGATAAAGCACATCTTCACTCGTTTTGGTACACCAAGAGCCATCATTAGCGATGGTGGGACACACTTCATCAATCAAAGAATGAAGAACCTTCTTGCAAAGTACGAGGTAAGACACAAGGTCACTACAGCTTACCACCCTCAAACAAGCGGTCAAGTCGAAGTACCAAATCGAGAAGTGAAGAAAATCCTACAGAAAATAGTGAATGCTACTCGAAAGGATTGGGCTATCAAGTTAGATGAAGCATTGTGGGCATATTGAACTGCCTATAAAACACCCATAGGTATATCCCCTTATAGGCTAGTTTATGGAAAAGCTTGTCATCTTCCGGTGGAGCTCGAACACCAAGTTTATTGGGCAATCAAAAGGCTAAATCTCAATCCTAAGCTTACTAAATGAAAGAGGTTGGAACAATTGGAGGAGTTAGCAGAATTCTTACTTCAAGCTTACGAGAATGCCATTGCTCTACAAGGAGAAGACCAAACGATGACATGATCGGCATATCCTCAAACACACTTGTGAGCCGGGCCAACAAATACTTCTCTTTAATTCTCATTTAAAATTGTTCCCAGGTAAGCTGTGATCAAAATGGAGTGACTACGTGGTGGTATCCATAACACCACGTGGAGCTGTGGAATTAAAGGAAGAGACCTTTAACCAAACTATTTTTGTAAATGGTCAACGTGTCAAGTACTACTACAATGAAGATACAACCAAGTTTAAAGAGTCCATTGAATTGGCCAAAGATGAGTGAGTTCATGTTGCATCATGTCACGACGTTAAATCAAGCGCTACAGGGGAGGCAACCTGTGATGAGGTGATATTTTTCTATTTTATTTTATTTCGTATTTTCAATTTCTAATAAATAAATAAATGAAAAAATGATAATAATACTAATAATGTTTTCCATGACTTTAACCCAGAAAAAAATTTAAAAAATGAAAAACTGCACAAAATACACCTGTCCACGTCGCGGAGTGGGTGCCAAAATTGTATAATTTTTCAATCTTTGATTCCCGTTGAGTCGTTGGTTATTTTTTGAAATTATTTGGTCAAAATGAAATTTTGTAGCATATTTTAGCACGTTTAGGTGTTAGGTCAATTTTTCCAAACCCCTAATGAAAAAAAAAATTTACTATTCCGAGTAGAGGGGTTTCCGCGTCCCTTCCGCAATGCGAACCTAGGCCCAAAAATATGAAAATAAAATTACCATGTGCAGATTCGCATCCCCTCCGCAACACGGAGAGGAAGTGCACATGTTATTTTTTGTTAAGTTTTTAATAACCCGACCCGACCTGGTGCTTTTAAATAAAATCCCATCCTTTTAATCCCCATTGCCCGGTCCTTTTTTTACTTTCTTCTACCTTTTCTCTTCAAAATTCCCATAATACTCACCCCAAAACCTCCTAAGCTGAGACGCACACCTAAGCATTGCACAAACTCCATATTATTCTTGCATCATTTGTCAACTCCAAGTAAGTTTCCCTCTCTATTCTTGCTTTTCGCTTGACTGGTGACACTCGTACTAATATGTGAAGTTTCCTTGACAAAAATGAGTTTATGGTTTGCATCTTGTGTTTCCATGTTATAAGTGTGGTGAGTTTGGTTTGTATTGATTAATCTTTATAATTTGGGTGAACTGGAATCCCATAGGTCTAACCCTGGGCCGAAATTCATGCTTAGTTTTGAGAAATTTGGGGAATTTAACATCTTGAACTTTAATTATAGCTAAGAGGCAGTGCGCTTGTACATGTGAGTGTTCATTCAAAGTGTGGGGTAGTTTGCAGGAATCTACGCTTGAAATGTTGACTCATTCAGGTTAACAATTTCTTGAAATTGAATCATGGATTAGTTGCTTGCCACCCTTGCATTTATGCACATTCGTCTAGTTGAGTATGTGATCTAATGAATTTGAGAAAGGACCTACAATACGAGACTATTCTATGCTCTTAATGTGGGTTGAACTACATCATCTTAAGTTGAACTTGCCATTAATTTCCTACTTGCGAATAAAATATTAGCGCAGAATGCACAGCATAGTCCTAACTGTTGAAATGACAGTCCCTTGCTTGCTAGTTTAAGGATCCAGAAACAATGAATTTCAGAAAGTGCAAATTGTTTAGCTATTGAACGCTTAGGGATTGGGATGTGTTCTATTGAAATGAACTAAAACGGGATATTTCATGCTGACAGATGATCAAACTGGGAATATTATTCCTGCTTGACGTTAAGTTAGTCACCAATTGTGTTGAGGTTTCACCAAAGTTCATTGTGCATATTATTCTAATGTTTAGGCTTGTTTCTTTGTTTTTTTCTTTGCTACACACTTCTTAAAAAGAAAGCAACTGCCACCGATCAATTTTCGGGTATGTGAGTACATGAAAGTTGTGGTATCATACGGGAATTATATCCTGTCAAACCTGTGCAACTGGCCTATGTGTTGTTTTTTATACGAGCATTGATACAAGGTGACATTGTTTGCTTGTTGTGTGTTCTATTGGTAAGATGTTTAATGGCTAGAACTGAATCTAGACTGTTTGGGGGCTGAGTACCTATTGAAACTTGTTAAATTGGGTCTGTTAATGTTGCACCTGCGATAGCTCAATAATGAATATCGTGCTATTATTATTGGTAGGATGCAATGAGTAGGGAAGTCTGAGTACCTTTTCACCCACTACATTTAATTTAAGTGTGGGATTCCATTTATCCTCCTAGATTGAGTTTGGATTCTCATGGTTTGCGTGATTTGTAACTTCACCCCATAAATTATGTGTTAGTTGTAATACTCCTCCTATGCTTTCACATATGCAATACACTTAGGCCAGACATTGTTTTGGCCTGTAAACATAAGAAAATTGACTGGAAAAGGGTGTGTCATCTTTCTCTGCTGACAATGGCGAAACAAAGAACTACTCATTGTTTAAAATTGGAAGCCAATCTAGTCATTCATGATGTTAATTTAACTAGAAATGCCTATATTTTCCTAGTGGTTCATGATTTTAATTGTCTATGTAGGATATTATGGAAACCAGGGGAAGACAAATAGGTCATTCCAGTAGAGTTGCAGCTGCACCCATTAGGAGGAGGACTCGAGACATACCAACAGTCCCAATGGGCCCTATACATAAGAAGAGAGCGCTCAGATTTGGGCTGAATGCGGTTGACAAAGCTGGACTAAGGTGGTATAAAAGCCACCCGGAGTCCAAGTACTTTTCAGACTTCCCCATTGATGTTGAGTCACTCGACCAATACTACCCTGGCATATACCATAGGTGCCTCGAATACCAGTTGCAGTTCTTATTTGTGCAGCCCCGCCATTGCAATCTGAGCATAGTTCAGGAGTTCTATGCGAATATGAACTAAGATGCATGCACCTGGAAGGTTAAGGTGCGAGGTGTAACCATCAACATCAACCCTTTGATCATTAATGAGATCATAGGGACACCCTCAAAGGTCCTCCTAGATGTATTTGATGCCTTAGTCAACCACCCTCCATAGTAGACCATCTGGCACACACTCTCGAGCCCACAGTCGACAGCTCGTTGGGATAGATATGCATACAGGGGCTTCCACTAGACCTTTCCATTTGGGCATCACAACAAATAGGCCTGTGTCTGGCTTAAGATCGTGACACATGGACACTTTCCAAGCCATCACTTCTTAGAGGTCACCAGGGACCAGTTTTGCCTAGTGTACGCACTAATGACAGGCATGGAGTTTAACTTCGGGTCGATACTAAAGTCGTCCAAGAGGAAGGCCCGGGTATACAAGGGTTGTAGGTACACTTTTAGCGTCATTATTACTGAGATATGTTTATGTGCAGGTGTGCCCATCGAGGATCTTGATTATTACCCCCACATAGAGGCATCTCACTGCGTTATCAGCAATGTTTAAGGGGCAGAGCCTGGTGCACGCACTACCCTTACTATTGCTAAGCGTGCCTACAGAGATGAGTTGGTCATCTCGTGGATATTCGAGATGCAGATGCTGATGCTATGGGTGAGTGCCCACCCAATCACGCCCGAGGAGATTGCCGAGGTGGAGGTCTAATATCCCCTCAATGATCATGCCGTGCGATGTTGGGCCTCGGGCCTCAGTTCATGGAGCCAATTGATGATGACATTCCCTTCGTTCCAGCTAAACAAAAGCAACATGGAGGATGATGAGGCAGAGGATGATGATGAGATCCCGGCTTTGGAGGATTAAGCAGCTACACCCTATTCCACAGGTTCATTTTGGTTAGCACTAGGGATAGTGCTATTGTTTAAGTGCGGGTGGGGTATTTTATACTACTGGGTATTTTACATTACTGACTTCGATACATTCTATTGTTTTATTGGGATTTCTATTGCATTTGCTATTTTGACATGATTATTTTTGCTTTTATTATTAGAAAGCTTTATTATTTTCCCTATTTATGTGATTATTAGTTTGTGGTATGTTTAAAATTATCATGAATATGTGTTGTTAATGCATTTAGTACAATTATTTGTTGAGGTAGTCATAGTTGCGTGACATTACCCTATAACGGATGGATGATGACTGTCCTAAGGGTATGTGTCAAATAGAGACTCATTTTAGAGTGTCGGTAGTATGTAAATTCTTGAGTCCCTAGTAGCTTAGACTTGAAATTTGTACTGATGAATATATGCTTAATTTTGAATTCATGAGAGATAAGTAATAGTGAATCTAGTTTTACCTTACGATGAAAATGTGTCATGTGATTGTGAACTGATTTGCTAGTCTATGTTGCTATAGCTATTAAGAACTTGCCCGGTATGTTAAATTAACTTTGTAGATATTGAATTTTAAGGGAAAGGATCTAGGCATTTCTTTGATAACCTAAAGAACTTGGGCCTTTTTACTAATTAATCAAAACATCCTAGTTAACCCTGTCGAGCTTTAGACTTTTTCTTTGATTAGCTACATTTCAAGCCGAATCTTTTCTTTGACTTTTAACAACATTTTGATCCTAAATTCTATGCGCTTTAGCTTGAAAAGTCAGGGAATTAGCAGCTGACATGAAACCTAAATAGTAAAAATTGATGGTTCGGGGGTACTATTCAAAAAAAATCAGAAATCAAAAAACAGAAAAATAAAGTGTTTTTGAATATTTGTTGATGATTTTGAGTATGTAAATTATGTGAACAAATAAAAGATGTTGAAATGAAAAATATTAAAGTGCACAAGAAGGGGAAAATAGGGTAGTGTAAGCTTTAAGCACTCAGGAAATGAACCTTGACAACCATATCTAGAAAATTATCACACTAGCCTTAAGACTACATTACAACCAAATAAAAGACCTAAGTGATCCTTTAAATGAAAAATTCTAACTAGGTAAAACTAAAACATTAAGGGAAAGTCTATAACAATTAGAAGCAACTAAGATTTCTTTTGTGAGAAAGAGAGTTGGTTGTATACCCAAATATAATCATCTTTTATATTGAGAACCAAACACTGAGAATCCTCCACCAGAGGTCCCTATTCAAATAGGGATGAGAGGATGGGGTCGACCTACCAGTACCACTGGGTCCCATAAGCACCTCCTACTCAGCCTGCCTCCACCTCAGAGGCAAACTTTATAGGAGCCATTACAATGCTCACCTAGCTATTCGCCCCCTAAAATAGCAACCAAGATCCCCTAGCGCTAGCTCTAGCTCTCAAGATCCCACTGCTGCAACTAGGCTCTGTGCCTTCTTGAGGATGAACTCACCAATCTACACTGGGTCAAAAGTTGAGGAGGGACCATAGAATTTTATCGATGAGATGTACAAGTTATTGAGGTCCATGCATGCGACTGAGGTTGAGGGAGTTGAACTTGTCTTCTATCAACTTAAGGATGTGGCGAACATCTGGTATAACCAGTGGGAAGATAGTCGGGGTGAGGATGTTAAACCTACTGAGTGTAGTAAGTTTAAGAGTGCTTTCCACGACCACTTCTTTCCCCAAATAGTTGAGGGAGTCAAAGTTTGAAGAGTTCATGAACCTAAAGCAAGAGGGCTTTGACCACCAAAGAATACAGCCTCAAGTTCATTAAGTTGTCCAGGTATACTCCAGAGATGGTCCAGGTCATAAGGACAAGGATAAGGAAATTCGTGTCTGGTTTGGGTAAACATGTTATGAGGGAACGCAAGGCAGCATTATTGACTAAGGAGGATAATAAGAAAAAAAAAAAGAAGAACATTTGAGTAAGAAAGTTAAGTCGACAGAGCATAAATCTAGCCAGTACAACCAGGATAAGGGGGACAGTTCTTACTCTTAGAAGAGGCATTTAGGGTATGCCCTCTCATCAGCCAATGTACTGACTCCAAATGTCAGGTATGATCAAATATCCCTAGGACAGTCAAACTTTAGAGCACAGGGTTCGTAGGCCAGTGTGACCCTTGGGTCGAGAGGGAAAGTCCCTTGTGAAAAGTGTGGCAGGATAAATTTAGGAGAGTGTAAGGATGGAGGAAATGGTTGCTACAAGAGTGGCCAGACAGGTCACTCCCTGAAAGAAGATCTCCTTTAGGGAAATAGGGCACAGTCTTCTACTACAATGCCACCACCCAAGGGTAACCAGAAAGATGTCATACCAGAGGTAAGTGGAGGAACAAACCAACTTTATGCAATGGGGAGTCGACAAGACTGAGAGGCTACACCAGATGTCATGACGGATATGCTTTGATATGTTTTTCTTGACCTAGGGGCAACGGTGTCCTTTGTGATGCCATATGTGGCTAGGATATTTGAGATTTCTCCTGAGTGTATGCTTGAGCCTTTCCCTGTTTCTACTCTGTTATTGAGTATACCATAGCTATGAGAGCCTATAGGATTGTGTAGTGTCTATCTACCATAGGGATACTCCTGATAATTTGGTTGAGTTAGAGATGATCGACTTTGGTGTAATCCTTGGTATGGACTGGCTTCACGCCTACTATGCCCATGTTGACTATAGAACCCGAACTGTCAAATTTTGGTTTCCAAATAAGCCAGCTATAGAATGGAGGGAAGATTTTGTTGCAGCTAACGGCAAGTTTATTTCTTACCTTAGAGCTAGAAAGTTAATCACTAAAGGGTGCATCTACCATCTCATGTGAGTCAAGTTAGATGATGTTGAACCTCCTACTCTTGAGTCAATCCTAATCATGAGTGACTTTCAAGAAGGGTTTCCTAAGGATCTACCTGGATTCCCTCCTGATAGGGAGATCAACTTCGGTATTGATGTTCTACCCGATACCCAACCTATCTCGATTCCACCTTATAGGATGGCCCCCCACTGAGTTGAAAGAGTTGAATGAGCAGTTGAGGGACTTGTTAGAATAGGGCTTTATCAGGCTGAGTGTTTCTCCTAAAGGTGCTCCTATCCTGTTCGTGTAGAAGAAAGATGGTTATCTCAAAATGTGCATAGATTATATGCAACAAAATAAGGTCACAATCAAGAATAATATCCTTTCCCCAGGATGGATGATTTGTTTGACCAACTTCAGGGTGCCTCTTGTTTCTTAAAGATAGACCTCAAATCTGGCTGCCATTAGTTGAAAGTAAGGCAATATGATATTGCAAAGACAACCTTTAGGACTAGATATGACCATTTTGAATTCTTTAGCATGACCTATAGGTTGACAAATGCACCTGCAACCTTCATGGACTTATCATGTTCATCGACAACATTCTGATGTATTCGAAAGATGAGGAGGAGCATGACAATCACCTCATAGTTGTCTTTCAAACACTTAAGGACCATGAGTTGTATGTGAAATTCCTAAAATATGAGTTTTGGCACAAGTTAGTGGCCTTTCTAGGCCATGTAGTTGCTGGTGATGGTATTCAAGTCGATGCCCAGAAGATAGAAGCGGTTAAGAACTGGCCCAGACAGACCTCTCCAACTGATATAAGATGTTTCTTGGGGTTGGCAGGGTATTACTGCTGATTTGTTGATGAATTTTCTTCCCTATCCATGCCATTGACCAAGATGACTCAAAGAAAAGGTCAAGTTTCAGTGGTCTGAGGAATGTGTGAAGAGCTTCTAGAAGTTGAATACTAGATTGACTATTGCACTCAATTTAACTTTGTCGGATGGGATGGAGGACTTTGTGATATATTCTGATGTGTCAAGAGTTGGGTTGGGTTGTGTATTGATACAGAAAGGGAAGGTGATAGCCTATGCGTACAGACAACTTAAAGTTCATGAGAGGAACTATTCGACCCATGATCTTGAGATGGCGGCGGCGGTGTTTGTACTTAAAATATGGCACCACTACTTATATGGAGTGCATGTGGATGTATTCACTGATCACAAGAGTTTTCAGTATGCCTTCAGTTAGAGAGAGTTCAACCTGCGACAAAGGAGATGGTTGGAGTTACTCAAGGATTATGACATAAGCATTCTCCACCACCTAGGTAAAGCTAACATTGTTTCTGACACTCTTAGTAGGTTGTTAATAGGTAGCATAGCCCATGTCGAGGAAGGAAAGAAAGAGTCACTAAGGGAAGTGCATAGATTGGCTCGATAGGGAGTTCAACTCGAGGAGAATGACGAGGGAGGAGTCAATTTCTAGAGTGGGTCTGCATCATCCCTAATGGTAGAGGTGAAAGAGAAGCAAGATCAAGATCCTATCATACTCCAATTAAAGTAGGTTGTCCACAAACAGATAGTGATGGTCTTCTCCAAAGGGGGTGATAAGGTATTGAGATACCAGAGTAAGTTATGTGTTCCCAAAGTTGATGGTGTTCGAGAAAGGATCATGGCTAAAGCTCATGTCTCTAGGTATTCCAGTCATCCATGCTCCATGAAGATGTACAATGACTTGAGAGAAGTCAATTGGTGGAGTGGAATGAAGATGGATATTGCCGAGTTCATTTCAAAGTGCCCAAATTGTCAGCAAGTGAAAGTTGAGCATCAAAAGCCATCTGGATTGGCTCTAAACTTTTGAATTTTTGAATGGAAGTGGAGATGATCAACATGGACTTTATTATCGATCTACTAAGGTTCCAAAGGCAGCACAATTCAATATGGATGATTATGGATAAGATGACTGAATTGGCTCACTTCTTGGCAGTCCAGATGACTAACACTGTGGAGGAGTATGCCAAGTTGTATATCCAAGAGATTGTGAGGTTGCATGGAGTTCCTTTGTCCATCATCTCAGGTATAGGGGCTTCATTTACCTCCCAATATTGGAGATCTTTCTAGATGGGTGATCTTAGGTGTATTTATATGCCTAAATAAGCAAACATCTCATGAATAGAGTTAAATCCAAGGGTAAAATTCGTAGAGTTTGAGGTATTTTAATAGGATTTTGTGTATTTTGTTAATACTGGACAAATTACGCCTTGATTTTGTGTTTTTATTAATTTTTATTATGTTTTAAAATTCTGCAATGAGACTCAGAGCAAAGGACAGCAACCCGTACAATAAAACAAGGAAAAATTGCAACACTTGGTTCGCAACCAAGGCACATTGCGAACCAATTTTAATTCACTGGAAAAATGGTTTTCAACATGGTAGATGGAAAAGTAACAAAAATAACACTAGTCCATGTCTCGAACTAGTGTGAAATTGGTGAATTTTTGGTCTAACCAATATTGTACGCAGAATTTTATTAATATAATACTAAAACGCATCATGGACTTAAGGGAAAACGCATGAAAAGTCAGATTGGATTCTTTCGATTTCTATACCTAAGTTATATTTACGAAGTCGCTTCAATTTTTTTTATTGATTGGCATTAAACCTTGTGGGCCATAAAAGTCAAGAAAATCTTGTAAACCTAGGCATTTACTATTATAAGTTTTGTGTGAGCTATGGAGGTGGTTGGTCACTGTAGAAAAACCATTTTTGGTCAAATTTCTCTCCACCTTTGTATTTTCTTAAAAATTTAACTATAATATTGGTGTGTATGATTAGCAGGAGTGGCCAATCTTTCCATTTTATGGGATTGTAGCCATAGACAATGTGTTAATCTTTGAGTTTTATTGCTTATGAATGGGTTTTTGTGATTATTCTTATATTATTTAAATCTACATTTCTTAGCTTGATCTCCTATGGAAATGAATATGTTTTGCATTGTGAATTGGAAATATGTTGGAATGCATAAGAACACAATAATGTAGGGAGCTAGTTCAACTAAAATAATTAGATTGATTTGTGTATTGGAGATTTGTGACAATTACCTTTACACCAAGCTTGGTTTAATGTGCAGGAAGATAATATTAATGCATTTCTATTGTATTGTTAATCCCCACTCAACGATGTAGTTAGCCAAATAATAGGAATATGCAAACAGAGGTGTGCAGCCCCGATTTGGTAATTTTAACCCTGCAAGTCGATAATCACTACCAAACCATAGGTGTGAAATTCGAGATTAATACGGTGTCGTTAAGGTTACAATCCTGAAATCTCGCAATATTTAATATGTAAAATACATGATAAAAATAATCTTATTTTATTTGCAAGTTCACTAGTTTAGTTTCAAGTCTAGCTATTTTGATAGACAATTTCACAAATGTATTCTTTATCGCCTTACAAACATTATAACTCGGAATATTAAATAATGTACATTAAATCCCTTGGGTACGATAATCCGGTCCTTTAGATAAGGCCACTATATTACTTGTTTTGACCACATGTTCCTGCGTGTGCTAGGAGGCAACAATGGGATTGGCTACAAAGGTAAATCTGAGTACAACTTTCCATCCGCAGACAAATGGCCAGGAGGAGCATACCATTCAGACATTACAAGACATGTTGAGAGCTTGGGTCCTTGACTTCAAAGGAAATTGGGATGACCATCTACCAATGATTGAATTTACATATAATAACAGTTATCATGCAAGCATTCAAATGGTCTCGTATGAGGCCTCAATCAAAGTCTTGTGGAGAAATCAATTCATCGAGGAAGCCATATGGGAAGCTGAGGAGATATAAGAACAAAATACCCGCACCTATTCATACCCAATGATGAGGATGTTGAACGTAATGTCCCTATCCTTAACTAAATCGATATTTTTATTCTTGAGTTGATGTGCCCATTCTTGAGTCTAAGTAGAGTTTATTGAAGCCAATGAGGAGTCGAGAGAGTTTGAGTGTTGACTAAGTAATGAGATGAGTCTCGAGTCTATTCGTGCATTCATACCCACCTCAACTAATCATTCGAGGACGAATGATCCCAATGGGAGATAATGTAACGCCTAACAAAATTACCAAAATACCCCTAGAGGAGAGTTGTGCACATAATGTGTCTTTCCATGCTCCATTTGCAAATCCACTCTAGCATGAAGAATTGAGTGGAAAAATGATTTCGGTCGACTTTTAGAGCAAGCGGATCAAAAAATTATTTTTTGATTCAAAAACTGAAACAGTGTTGGTACGCGTTAGGGCCGTGATGCGCCTGGGTCGCGTACCCACACTTATAATTCTTTTCATTTTTTCGATGGGATTGGAAAAACTCATTCGAAAAATTTTAGGAAAAATACACTAGTCTGCGCCAAGTCTGAATCACGGGCTGGGCTATTCCGTGGTGAAATTTCTTCTTTTATTTTATGAGGGTCATTCAAGACATTTTCCAACCCCTCATAAATATAAACTATAATTTATTAAGTTGTTTTAGTCAAAAAGTGTCTCTAAACCTCATTCTAAAGCCTCCAAACACACAAACTAGGTTAGAGTTCTTGAAGGAGAAAAAGAAGAAGTGAGAGTCCTTGAGGTCAAGGTTGAAGTTTTCTTCAATTCCAGGTATGTAAGGCTACCTAAAGCGTTGGATCTGTCTACATGAGATATGATCATGAGTATTAATTGCGTATTCTAAATCTTGTGAATCTTGAGTCCCAATTTCTTGTACATGTATGAGTTCCACGAATAAATTTGAGTTAAAATGTTGAATTTCATCATTATTGCTATTAAATGTGAATGTATTTCGAATGCTTGACACCCTAATCTTAAACTTAATATTTTAAATTGCTTACTAAACTGAAAACTATGAACCTAACCTTCTAAACTAAGTAAGCTAAAAATAAGAAGAATGTTTCCTTGCTTCATATATGCATTCAATGGATATCTTCTATGCTTTATGTGTTGAGCATGGATGATATGATGTCATTTGATCGTAATTCATGAGTGTCTTACATGACATGAGTTAGTCTATTAAGTTGCATTTGCATGAAGGATGGTACCAAGTTATTAAGTTGTTGAGTAATTGAGTTGAGTTGTTGAGAACTAAGTTGACTTGTTTGAGATGAGTTTGAGCTAAATTCTATGAACATATTTTAGTCTTGGAAGGAGTATTAAGCACCTAGTTGGGTGATTGAGGAGTACCCCAGAACTACGTTGTCAGCGTAGGATGGTCACAAAGGACAATTTCAGTGGCCCATGTCCCAATAGATAGACATTCTCTTTGGATTCAAGAGAGAGACGTAGAGGTTGACATCCTATTCCGTGGCAAGTTTAGTACGGACATAGAAACAACATCTTTTCATTGTACATCACTAAAGCTCAGGGTGGGGTGGAGAGTTAGGTCGATTAGAGAAACTTCTAAGCAAACACTTGAGTTGAACATATCATGATTTTTGAACTGAGATGTATAAATCACTGAGTCTAACTATAAAGCACAATTTCAAAACTTTATAGAACTTACATCACTTATTTGAGTTGAGATATGAGATGAGGAGTTAGGTCTTGAGTCGATTCGATTGATTGGTCTAAGCCATACTTATTTTTTGAGCTATGTTACATACTGTACATTCCATGTACTAATGCCACTCAGTGTTGCATCATTTTATGATACAGATACAGGAAATAGAGGACTTCAGTAGGCACACCATTGAGATTCAGAGTTCCTGAGTTCCAGAGATTTTGTGAGCCCTCCTTACTATTTGAAGGAGCCTTTCTTTCACTTTATCAGTTTCTTTATTTTCTTTGAGTTGGGTAGTCATGGCTTGTCATGGCACTATCTAGACATTTAGAGTAGAGGTTTCATAGACCTTGAGTAAAGCATTTGTTGTGTACTTCTTTTGTTAAACTTGATCTAGTGCTTTGAAAATATTTTACTATATTTTTATCTTTCCCTTAATGTTTTACATGAGTATTCTTCCGCTATCGAGTAATATGTGATGACGAGGACAAGTGGTTCGCTCAGGGACTAGCAATAGTCTTTTAGTGCCGCCACACCTAGGGTACCCACCCGGGTGTGACACTTTCAGTGAGTCCATCCAAATCCATAGTACATTAATTTGTATGTAAGTACTTGGGAGTGAACAAGATCGAATCGAAAAATTGCATCAAATTATAAATTGATTCAAATCAAGGTAAAAAGATTTGACTATATTTGAGTCAGTTTGATTTTAAGTTTTTTACTTTAAAAAGTCATATATATATATATATATTACGGAAGTTCAATCGCCTGGTCATTCATTTGCATTTGATACAATTTTCGTACTTTGAGGCCTTTATAACTTGCAAATTTAACATTGGTGAAAAAATATAGATAAATTATCTTAGAATAGAATGCAAACAATCCTATTGCTCTTAAACGACCATTTTAGGCTAGAAACATGCAAGCTTAAATTCCAAAGCTTACTATGTGAGTTTGATCCGTTTAAATGTTTAGCCTTTCAAAATGACCCAAGTTTGACTTCGGTTAACTTTACGATAAATCATGCTGTCGCAATTAGCTACGGAGCATCGAGTTTGGTTTAGAATGACCTTTAGTTCTATAATGAACGTAAAGATTATTTTTTGATATTTTTAGAAAAAGTATTGTTTTACCCATCCTAGTAGTTTCCCCAAGTCATATTTGGTTGGTTGTGAAAATTGATTTTTGAAAATCTTGTGAATAAATGAGTTTTTGCTAAAGAGTTGAGTTTAAGTTGCTAATTTTTAAATATTAGAGTCATTTGGTGTTTCACATCTCGAAATAAAATTCCATCAATTTCATTAGTTCCAAAATATGAAAAAAAAAATGTCTAGGGGAGTTGTCGGAATTATATTCGGACTTGTTATATGGATTTGAAGTTTGAAATTGGAAATTAAATTAAAGTTTGACTATAGTTTGACTTCGATCAACATTTTAAATTTGGGTGCTCGGAGTGGAAGTTTGATGGTTTCATTTGTTCTGGGAGGTGATTTTAGCCCTAGAATGAGCCTTGGTACAATTTTTGAATGTTCCATGAGTGTTTTGGTATTTTTGTGCCTTATGTTGTCCTAGTTACGACTAACTCAGTTCCAGATCAAGAAGACCTCGGTTTAATTTCTGACTATTTCATTGAGTTTGGAATATAGAATTTAGTAACCGTATATCTAATTTATGTTCGTGGAATTCCGAATGAATCTTAAGAGTTGATATTGTAATTTTCCTGTCGGTTGAATTTTGCTTACTGGTATCTGGTGCCAGCCACTGCTTAAGTGACCATTGCTTTTGCGAACACTATTCACTTAAGCAGTGGCCGCAAAAGGGTCAACCCTTCGCAAAAGTGAAGGCCACTTCATTAAGGGGTGTCATTTAAAAGAGGACATTTTTGCGACATCATAGGCTTAGTATATCGAATTAAATTCAGAGATTTAAACCTCATTTACCATTTTTTAACTTGAGGAGTTTGCTGGAGGATATTTCAAGTGGAATCTATTAGGTAAGTTATCTCGAGCTAAAATCTTCTTTTCCTATTGATTACCTCTTATTTTTATATCAAATTGGGGATTTTGAATTAGAATTTCGAGACCTTATGTGATACTGTGTTCTACACTGATTTAGATCTCATAGCATCAATTACTAATTCATGTACCCATACACCTATACACCCTATTTTTGTGCGTGGTTGTACCTTCTAGGCTTGTGGGGGCCTAGTTGGTGTACAGGCATAGACACTAGGGTCTTGCACCCAAGTATAACACTACACCTCAATCGTGTGATAGTTGTGAAATAGTTCTATTTCGGGTCCCATCAGTTGGTATCATTGTACATTGCTTGGTTTTGTCAGTTGTGGTTCCATGGTTCTATAGACATTCTTAGCACTTTATTCTGGTTCAGAGAGCTAGTATTATGGCCTTTTATTGTAGTTTTATTATAGTATTTACTATATTCACTCAGTCGTTCGATGATGCCTACTAGGTACTTTTTACTGGTAGTCATCCCTACTTTTTTGCTTTTGCTCATAGTACAGGTCCAATTTCGAGCCGCGACCGACGATCTAAGGATATCATGGCACTTCAGGAGACTTTTGGTGAGTGCTAAGCAACTTTTGGGATCTTCTACAATCACTTTGTCTTTGTCCAAATGTTCGCCTTGTTTATATCTATTTTGGCATGTATTTGTATTGTATTATTCTAGCTATGTGTAATATATATATATATATTATTTTGAGCCTCTGGTAGCTCTGTGCAGATGATTTCCAAGTCCTTGGATAGGTTGTTCTTGGCTTATATTGTATGTTGTAGCTACAATTATGCTTGGTTATTAGGACAGTATTGTAGGTATTGTATTGACTTGCCTGTAGGTTGCATCTAACAGGCGCTATCATGGCCTGAAAGGTTGAATTGTGACATGGCAATACTTTATTGTCTTTAAATCTAGAGGGTGAGCTACTCAGAACAAAGTTCGTTGTCAAAGACTAACAATGTGGTTAATTCATATTTAAAAACTCAATAAATATTGAGTTTGAAGTAGGCTAGATGGAAAGAGATGTTGTCAAAGTATGACTTCATGTGGTTGCATAATCCAAGAAAAAAAAATCAAGTGGTTGATGCATTGAGCCACAAAGAGGTATTAGTTATTTTTCATGTAATCACTAGACTTGAATCTAACTTTCTTGATAAAATTAAGTTTGGTGCTTCATATGATTTATTATATGTTAAGTTAATGGACCATGTGAAAGAGGGAACAGTTAGACAGCATTGGTTTGAGGATGATATATTGTTTTCAAAAGGAGAGAGAATTGTTGTTCCTCAAGGTGATGGGCTGCGAAGAAAACTCCTAAAGAAAACACGTGATTCTATTTATGATGGACATTCGGGTGTCGAAAGGATGACGACATTGCTGTATTAAAGTTATATTTGGCCAAAGAAGAAATCCAACATTAAGACCTATGTAAACTCATGTGTACTATGTCAACTAGACAAGATTGAATGGGAGAAAGAAGTTGGTTTGTTACAACCTCTACCCGTTGAGGAGTGTCTATGAGCTTCTATTTTAATGGACTTTATTAGTAGATTCCCAAAAGTGTATGGAAAGGCGTCGATCATAGTTGTGGTTGATAGATTTTCAAAATACAATATCTTTGTTGTTGGCCATGCATTATGTTCTTCTGAAATAGCTACTGTGTTAATTTATAAGTATTTTGTGAAAACGTTTGGTGTTCTATTGGTATTGTGAGTGATTATGATGCTAGGTTTATTGATTAGTTTTGGATTGCTATATTTAACATGATGGGCATTAAGTTGAAATAATCAATGGAAAATCATGCACAAACTGATAGACAAATTGAAAGGACTAATCATCTACTTGAGAAATATCTTAAGCACTATGTGATAGCAAGTCAAAGGAACTAGGTTAAGTTGTTGGACAGTGCATGATTTTGTTGCAACTTGCACACGTCTTCACTATTAACAAATAGTCTGTTTAAGTTGGTGTTGGGCATGCAACCTAACACACCATTGGCAGTTGCTAAATCTAAGTCACAAGATAAATTTCATGTTGCTTATAGGTATGCACGAGAAAAACAAAATATTGCTAGATGGAGCACAATATAGCTCAAGGGAGGAAGCAAAGCGGATGAAAAAATATGTTGATCAATGTCGGTATGCCTTGGAATTCCAAGTTGGACACAAAGTATTTCTTAAACTTACGCCACAAATATAGAAAAAATAGATAGCAAGATGATTCTTCATGGGCTAATTTCAAAATATGACAGCCCTTTCGAAGTTATAGAAAAAGTAGGTGAAGTTACTTATCGATTGAACTTTCCAAAAAGACTGAAGATTTACCCCATGTTTCATCTGAGGTATCTAAGGTCTTTCCATGAAGATGTTGAGGATCCAACAATGTCAGAGACTGGAGGTGCTCCTCCTATTATGCAGTCACAACTCGAAGAACAGATTGAGAAGATTCTAGATCATAGGACTTTGGAATAAAATAAGAAGAATAGGCAGATTGAGTTCCTGGTTAAATGGAAAGGAAAGCAAGCATGTGATGGAACTTGGGAGAAAATTTCATCATTGTGGAGTAGTTCAATTCTGTCTTATTGAAGATGATGAGTTCATCTGGCAGGGGAAGTTTATTAGACCCTCAGCTTGATGATTCAAGTGTCTTAAGCTTGGCTATGGATTTACATGAGGAACTTAGCTAAGTCCCGATGTAAGACCCCATAGCTCTATTATTACATTCACCTATGTTTTAAGACTCATTCTTACATATGGGAAGTGAATTAGGGTGATAAAGGACCTCTAGTACTTAGCCAAGTTCAAAACCTTTCTATTAATTGAGTTTCTAGTGTTAGATTATACAAGAATCAACTTCAAATAATCATAACTCTTAGAATACAAAGAATTAGATATTTCATGACCTACCAAATGAAAGTTATTTTAATTAGCTTTCCAACGCAACTAATTTCACCTCATTTAGAGTTTGAAGTTAAAAGTTATGGTTGTTTTACTATAGACTGCTAGAGCAGGGGTGTACGTACGAAACCTATTGGGGATCGTTGTTTGAGTTATGGATCTGCTAACTCATGCTACAAATTACTAAAAATCCATTTTTTGGTCCTAGATTTGATGGACTCATGTACAGATTGTAGAAACTTCTACTGGTCATAGATTGGGCTCGTGAAATCAATCTAGAGACCCTATAATATGCACAAAAGTTCACGGAATGGTTCCTACGGACCGTGGAAGTTTCTATGAGCTATAGGTGATCACATGAACAAATTTGATAGCTTTTTAAGAAAGTTTATTTTGGATTTTTTCCACCCTTTGAAAGCCTAAACTTTACATTTTTACACCTAAATAAATCCCTAAATATATCAGTTCAACCTTTTTTTGCTAAAAATAACCTCCCCAACTTAGAGCAAGGTTTCAAGGGAGAAAAAGATTAGGGTTTGAAGATAATCTTGTGAGTTTTTCCAAGTTGTTCCAAGACTCAAAAATTCCAAGTATGTAAGGCTAAACAAAACATGGATTATGTTCTTCTATATGTCCCATAACCCGAATTGATGGAGCTATGAGTAAATTGAGTATCCCATGAATGCTTCTTGAAGGTTTCCCCAAATTCCTAATGTATTACTATATTGTCTTTAATGAATTACTATTTTTATGAATTAAATACTTGAAATAGATTATTTTGTCTTACAACATGAACCCTAGCATGAATTCTTGCTACTTTTACATATTTCACTCAAATGGGTATGCATGAGAATAATTTGAGCCTAAAGAGTCTATGTAGATCGTAAATGCTTTAACACTACTTTTATTTTCCTGAATTCTATGAGTGAGAATGATGCATGATAAAGTCTTTATCAGTCAAGAGTTGAACTTTTAAATAATGTAACCAAGGAGTTGATAGTTGATGGGATAAATTGAGTTGACAAATATCCAATGAGACTAGTGAATGAGTTAACCATGGGATTGATGTCTTATGAGCAAATTGAGTCTTGGGATGAGTATTGAGCACCAAATTGAATAAGAGTAAGTCCAACTCAAACTCAATAACTAAGTAGCAAGTGTAGGAGAGGATTGAACCATAAAATTGAATATTTCCTATTGTCCCAAAAAGAGGACTTATGTTACTAATTTTGGATCAACTGATGGTATGTCTTATACCCTCGCAAGGTATTCGTCAAGATCAAAGCCTAGGTCCTAGACGTGACACGGAGAATGGGAACCCGAAGGAACCCCAATCAAGACTCTCAACTTATCATTACACATTATTGGTCGTGGAAGCATATAAAAAGACATAATATAAGGTTTAGAGGCTAAGGGATAGCTTGAAAAACAACATCAATAAGGGCGAAGGAGTCATAGCTCATAACACAGATACATAACTTGTCCAACAAACACTTCTAGATACATAGATAGAGTGGGGGCCAAGACAAAGTAATCGGGCTCACCCTCATAGTCAAAATAGAACATAAAAAAGTATCTCAATACATAGATAATAGCAACATAGACTAAGGTCCCCAAAGTGAAGGACTCACTAACTAGCTTTGAGTAGCACTGATCTAGCCACGTGGAGGAGGAGGATCAACTTGAGCATCGGTCCCTACATGGAGATATCATGTAGGCAAGAGTATGTATTAGTACATTTGAATGTACTAAGAATGTGGGATGCAATGCAACAATAGATAGACATCATACTCAAAATGCATACATTAGACAATAGGTATAGTATAGCAATATGACATGTATGTTCAATACGTAAGTAAAACATGCTTATGTAGCTCATGCACATATCGGATATCATATGTGTAGAAGAGACCAAGCTAGTCATTCAAGGTATAAACCCCTTGGTGGTTATGTTGTATAAACCCCTCATAGGGTTGATGATAATCGCACCTTATCAATATGGTGATGAAACATAAACCCCTCGCGTGGTTGATAGATATAAAACCCTCGCATGGTTTATATGTATAAACCCTCAACATGGTTACCCAGGCTCTTGTCCCCTCGGATCGGGTATGGTCTAGTGCAAAACTTTATATAGGATTTATCATATGCTCTAGTGCAACATTTCATATAGGAATAATCATATACATAAGCTCATTTCATCATCATGACATCATTCTTATTATATCTCATGCTTCGTACCTTCATTTCCTCAAGAGACCCTAGCCGAACATTTTATCAAACACTTGAGGGATGTGAAATAGGGGTAAAAGACTATGCAATTTAGAGATGAAATCATGCAAGAAAATATGCAGCAAAACCAACAATCAATACCTTGAAACACCCCTAATACATTCACATCAAAACCCGTTATCAAATCCAACATTGGATCCAAGATTTAGAGCTCAAGGCATGCTAAAACAACTATACATTTATGAACTAAAATCATTATGCACTAAATTTATCAATATACAAGACCCACATGTAAAATCAACATTAAATCATGCAATATTAGTAAAAAAGAGGCTTAGGCACCATGGGTGAAAGGACCCAATGGTTCAACACCACATACCTTAGCTTTGGAGAAGCTCTTAGTGAAGATTGAAGATAGAGACTTGAAGCTTGAAGGAAACCCTTAGTTCTAAATGAGGGTTTTAGGACTTCAATTTTGGAGTGAAAATATGGCTAAGTGTTTTGGGGAGTATTGGGAAATGTTTATGATGATATAAGGGTGAAATTTGGCTAAGTATAGATAAAAACACGTTTGGAAAAACTTGAGACTAACACTTATAATATTTTTGACTGCACAGGAAAAACATTGCCAGGGAAAATATACCTTTCTGCATTGCGGAGAGGACGCGGAGGCAAAATTGTAGATGAGCGCGCGGTTGGAACATCGCGCCAGGGGCGCGGATTGCTCTCAGGAAATCGTCACTTAAAATTTACAATTGCTGATCTTTCGCTCTTAAATCGGGGTTAGACCCTTTTCACCTAATTTTGACCCCCTGATCACAAATATGAAGTTGGATTTTTGAAATAAAGAACTGATTTTGAGATATATGGAAATTAAAATTCCGAGCATTACAAGGCACATTTTTGGGCACTTTTTGGGGTCATTTCAATATCTCCCCCTTGGAAACATTCGTCCCTGAATGTAAAAGAGACGTACAATACAAGAGTGATCATGCACAAATCAGCCCCAACAAGAATGCAATATAACATCTAAAACACCATTTTCAAATTCTCAAACATGAATGCATATGAATGACACAGTGGCTGAAATGTAAGACTTAAAATAACATATGGGACTTTGGATTAGTACCTCAGGCTTGAGTGGAGTGGAAAAGATGAGGATACCACTTTTACATGTTCGCTTCGGCCTCCCATATAGCACTTTCAACTAGTTATTCTCCAAAAGACCTTAACGGATGCCACCTCCTTGCTCCTCAATCTTTTTACTTTCCTATCTAAGATATGAATCGGAACCTCCTTATAAGTCAAGTTATCCTTAACAACACCCACAACATCAAGAGGCACAATGGAATTAGTATCATCAAAACACTTCTTCAACATAGAAACATGGAATACCAGATGAACCAAATTCATTTCACTAGGCAACTTCAACTCATAAGCTACCTTGTCAATTCTCTCTATTACCTCATAAGGACTGACTCAACTTCCCTTTTTTACCAAAATGGAGCACACCTTTCATTGGAGAAACCTTCAAATAGACCTAATCACCCACTTTGAGTTCAAGGTCTCTTCTTCTCACATCAGCATAGGATTTTTGACGACTTTGGGCTATCCTCAACCTTTCGCTAATCATCCTAATCTTCTCAAGAGCATTCATAACCAGATCCGGCCCCAATAAAGCCATCTCTCCAACCTTAAACCAACCCACTGGTGATCTACAACGTCTCCCATAAAGAGCCTCAAAAGGAGTCATTCCGATGCTAGAGTGATAGTTATTATTGTAGGAAAACTCAATCAATGGAAGTTGGTCATCCCAACTAACTTTAAGCTCCAAAACACAAGCCCTAAGCATATCCTCAGGTGTTTGAATTATCCTTTCATCTTGGCCGTTTGTTTGGGGATGGAAGGCCGTACTAAGGTGAACTTTGGTACCAAGACCCCTTTGAAAAGACCTCCAAAATTGTGAATTAAATTTTGCACCACGATCCGATATGATGGATAAAGGAACCCCATGTAACCTCACTAACTCATGGATGTATAACATTGCATACTCTTCAGCCCTATATGTAGTCTTGACAGGTAGAAAGTGAGCCAATTTCATCATCCTATCAACCACCACCCATATGGAATCAAAACCTTTCCTAGTCTTGGGCAACCCAACCACAAAGTCCATATTATCACTTCCCACTTACAAGTAGGAATCTCTATGTCTTTGGTTAGGCCACCCGTCCTTTGATGCTCGGCTTTGACTTGTTGAAAATTATGTCAATAAGAAACAAATTTTTCAATGTCCGTCTTCATGCCTCCCCACCAATACACTTTCCTCAAGTATCTATACATTTTGGTGGAACCAGGGTGGATAGAGTAAGAAGAATTATGGACCTCATCAAGAATTCTCTCCCTCAAACCATCAACACATGGCACACACAACCTACCTTGGTATCTAAGGGCCCCATCTTCCCCTTAGGAGAAAACCTCTATTTCGCCCTCTTTCACCAAGGCCTTCGATTCAAGTAAGGAGGAGTCTAGATCTTGTTTTCCTATTAACTCATCAACCAAGGAAGATTTAGAACCATCAACAACAACTACACTATTACTATCTTCCAACCTAACCCCCAATCTAGCCAATATACGTACCTCCTAGTCATCTCCCTATCCCCACCATCCACATAAGCTAGGCTACCCATAGACACCTGACTCAAAGCATCTGCCACAATATTTGCCTTACCCGAATGGTAATGCACTCTCATGTCATAGTCCTTAAGGAGTTCTAGCCACCTTCTTTGTCTCAAGTTGAGATATTTTTGAGTGAAGACATATTGAAGGCTCTTATGATCAGTGAAGACATCCACATGCATCCCATACAAATAATGATGTCATATCTTCAATGCTAACATAATGGCAACTAACTCTAGATCATGGGTAGGGTAATTTCTTTCATGCACTTTGAGTTGCCTAGAAGCGTAGTTTACCATTTTGCATTAGCACTGTCACGACCCAAGCCTAGAGCCTAGACGTGATACGGCACAAGGGGAACCCGAAGGGACCCCAAGCATGCCCCATAAGTCATCATTACACATCCTTGGTCACGAAAGCAATAAATCAAGCATCAAAGATAAAAGAATGGGGAAACCAGGGCTAAGGGAAAAGCTTGCACAATGTCATAGTCAACAGACAAGAGTTAAACTCATATCATAGATACAAAACATGTCCAACAAATACCTCTAATACATAGATAAGAATGGGAGGACAATACAAAGTAACCGGAATCACCCTCATAGTCAAAACTAACAATAAAGATAAATGTCTCAATATATAATAGAAGAAACGTAGACGAGGTCCTCTAAGTGGAGGACTCACCAACTAGCTTGAATAGCACCGAACTAGCCATGTGGAGGAGGATGATCAACTTAGGCACTAGTTCCTACATGGTGACATCATGTAGGCATAGAGTATGCATTAGTATGTTTGAATGTACTAGGTATGTAGGATACAATACAACAATAGATAGGCATCATAATCAAAATACATAATATTAAGCAATAAGATACAATATGACATATATGATTAATGCATAAGTAAAAATATTCTTAAGTAACTCATGCTCATATAGGATACTGTATATGTAGAAGAGACCAAGCTATATTTCCAAAGCACAAACCCTTGGTATGTTAGTGATGATAGCACCAATTACCCTAGTGTGTGAGCTACAAACCCCTCATCGATGTTAGTGATGATAACACCCATCACCCTAGATGCTAGATTTCTAAAGTTCAAACCCCTTGGTAGGTTAGTGATGATAGCACCCATCACCCTAGTGTGTGAGGTACAAACCCCTCATCAAGGTTAGTGGTGATAGCACCCATCATCCTACTGTGTTAGATTTCCAAAGTACAAACCCCTTGGTAGGTTAGTGATTATAGCACCCATCACCCTAGTGTGTGACACTTTAAATAGGATTCATCATGTACATAAGCTCATTTCATCATCATATAGTCATTCAAATCATAGCTCATGTTTTGGACCTTCAATTCCTCAAGAAACCATAACCGGACATTTTATCAAATACTTAGGGATGTGTAATAGGGGTAAAAGACCATGAAATTTAAGATGAAATCATACAATAAAATCCATTGTAAAACCATCAATCAACACCTTGCAACATCGTCAAGTAATATACATTAGAACCTCTCATCAAATCTTACAATAGATCCAAGATTTATAGCTCAAAACATAGCAAAATAATCACAACTTTACATAGCTTTTACATAGTTCATAAAAATGTTCATAATAGTAAACTCATTTGTAAAATCAACTTTAAATCATGCAAATTATGTAAAAGGAGATCAGGGCACCATGGGTGGAAGATCCCAATGGCTAAAACTAGCATACCTTAACTTTGGAGAGTTTCTTGAAGAAAATTTGAAATGAAGGCTTGAAGCTTGAATGAAATCCTTAGATCCGGATGAGTTTTGGAACTGTTGAATCTTGAGAAGGACTTGGGGCTTGACTTGGTTTCCTTGAATTTCAACTTGACTTCTTGAAAACCTTGAGAATGGATGGAGAATTTGATGAAGATTAGATAGGATTTTGAGAGGATTTTAGTTGGTTTTAGGGCTCAAAACGACTAGACAATGAGGGATTTTTATGTATATTGGTATAGGGATATTACCCAATTTCCCTGGACTGAAAAAGAGCAAACTTCGAAACTTAATGAACTAGTACGCGTCAGGTCCGCATCGCGGACCCATCGCAAATAGCTACTACTTTTGCAAAGTTTCACCAAAAATTATTTTTCTTAGCATGGATAAAGTATGCCTTGTAGGTACTCATTTTCCCATACAATTTGGCCCTCTAAACAAGAATATGTAGTCAGATTTGTGAAATTCTGCACGGATTTTGAGATATTGAAAAAAGATACATCATAGGGTCTTTTTGAGCTACATGGAGAGGTGTCTAAATATCCCTGATTTGAGATATAAGGGAATTATGATTATGGGGGTATTCTTAGGCAAGTGTTGGATGTTACAAGCACACAATCCAAACCAACTCTAGATGCATCACAATACACAACAAGACCCTCCAGCCCATCTGATAGTGACAATATAGGAGTGAACACAAGCCTATCTTTCAATGTTTGGAAGCTTTTCTCACATTCATCGGTCCACACAAGCTTAACCTTATTTTGAGTCATTTTTGTCATAGGGGAAGCAATGGAGGAGAACCCATTCACAAACCTTCTATAGTAACTCGCAAGGCGCAAGAAACTCTTAATATCCGACGGGGTCATTGGACTAGGCCAATTCGTAATAACATCGATCTTCTTAGGATCCACTTTAATGCCACCCCCCGACACCACATAACCCAAGAATGCAACCTCCTTCAACCAAAATTCACACTTGTCATATTTAGCATATAATCTCTCCTCCCACAATATTTGCAACACAACCTCAAATAGCCCTTATGCTCCTCCCTACTATGTGGATAGATCAAAATATCATCAATGAAGACCACAACAAAGGAATCAAGGTAGGGTTTGAAGACCCTATTCATTAGGTCCATGAAGATGGTCAGTGCATTAGTCAACCCAAAGGATATCGCTACAAATTCATAATGCCCATATCTAGTCCGAAAGGTCATCTTGGGAATATCATACTCCCTTACCCTCACTTGATGATACCCAGAACAAAGTTCAATCTAAGAGAAAACACTATCCCCTTGCAATTGGTCAAACAAATCATCAATTCTTGGAAGAGGATATCTATTCTTTATAGTGACCCTATTGAGTTGCCGGAAATCAATGCACATTCTAAGTGACCTATACTTCTTATTCTCAAACAACACCGGAGCATCCCAAGGTGATTGACTAGGTCTAATGAATCCCCCTTCCAACAAACCTTTCAATGCACTTTCAACTCCTTCAACTCTGCCAAGGCTATACTGTAAGGCGAATGGAGATAGGTTGAGTATCGGGAAGAAGATCTATGCCAAAGTCTATCTCCCTTTTGGGAGGAACACCAGGAAGGTCATTTTGGAAGACATCAAGAAACCCATTTACAATGGGTACCTTGGACTCCACATCTTTAATCCTCACAAGATGATACAAGCACCTCCTAGAAATCAACTTATGGGCTTTGATGCA
>JAOTQR010089089.1:0-33828 GCA_025774065.1 Solanum ossicruentum
TTCCTAATTATCCGTAAAATTAGGTGGCGACTCTGTGTCATTTCGAATCTCGAGGATTGATTTTGCTTAAATTAATTGAGATTAGATTGATTCTCGATTTTCGAAACAATTTTCAATTTTCTTTTAAAGTCGGTCATTTTTCGGCATAACAATTTGAAATTGTCAAAAGTTTTGAAAAGATATATCATGAATATCTTGATTTTGCTGAAACATTAAAAAATCTGAGAAAGTGAAGTGAGGTATATATGAACAAATACAGAAGTGATGGAATAGTTGTTGAAAAAAATATTTTTATTGAATCTCATATCAACCATTACAGCTGAATTGGATATTGATGAGCAGAGGGAAAATAGAAATCTGATATACCATAGAAGGTAATTCATTTGTAATGATTACTAAGAATGACATAGGAGTAAAGTTGTACATCAAGGTGAAGAAACATGAGTGTAACACCCGGTAAAATTATCACAATACCCCTAGATGAGAAACGTGCACATAACGCATTTTCCCAAACTCCAATGGCAAATCTGAGGATAGAAATGATATTTGTATGAAAAATTATGTGGAAAAATGGTCTTGGTTGATTCTTAGAGAAATCGGATCAAAAGATAATTTTTTTATGCTAAAACGCATTCCAGTAAGAGTGCGCAACATGTCCGCATCGCGGACTTGTATAGGATTCACACTTTGAGGTGATTCCAATATTTTCTAAGGTTAGGAAACTCGATCAAAAATTTTTTAGCAAAAAATCCTGACATGCACCCAAGTCTGCGTTGCAGACTTGGTTCTCCGAAGTATTTTTTTAAAAAGTTTTCGTAAGGAGTATTGCAGACTTTCCTCAATCCCTTCTAAACTTAAAATACAATCAAAATAGGTCATTTTGAGTATAAAAGGGGTTTTAACACCCATTTCTAAGTCTTTCTAAGCTTCTAACAAAGACTATGGCTAAAGAAAAGAGAGGAGGAGTGAGAATCCCAGAGGCTTGAGGAGAACTCTTACGAGCTTGATTGTCAAAACTCCATACTAGATGTGTAAGGCTAAACTATAGTACAAAATTGTTTTTCCATGTGCCCCTGTTGATGGTAATATAAAGATTGTGAGTATATTGAGTCTCTATGCATGCTTCTTGAATGTTTTCTTGAAAATTATACATTATATGTATTTTTCATACGTTGATGATCATTATAAACTTGATTTTTCAAACTAAATACTTTTCATGAGTGATTGCATAAATTTTATATGATAATTTATAAAAGATGCATGAATGAACCTAGGGATCGAGTTTAGAACCTTGAGTTAAGAATGTTGATTGTGATTGTTATGTGAGCATGATGATAGCTTGATAGATTCATACTGAGAGGTCATATATCAACTTTTGATTCTTTAACCTATTCAGTTCCTTCATGAGCATTCTTCGGATAATCCCAAACTTCTTTGGCAGGCTCACATGCTGAGATCCTGTTATATTCCTCTACTCCTGTTCTACACACAAGAAGCTTCTTAACTTTATATTTCTTTTCAATCTTCTTTCTATTAACTTTATTGTACTGTTATCTCGTCTTTGGAACAATTTTTGTGATTTCTTCTTCTTTCACCTCATTAGTAGGAACAAAAGGACCATCTAGGATGATGTCCCACAATTCACTATCTTTTGCCATAAGAAAGTCATGCATACGAGTTTTTTACCAGCCATAAAATTGTCCATTAAAGCGAGGGGGTCTAGTAGTTGATTGTACTTCCTCTAGATTGGATAGAGCAACCATTTTTGCATAGGAATCTCTCTAGGTGTTACTAATTTGGGAGCTCAACACTGATATCAATTGTTAGAATATATCTGTCCACTACCGTCATGACTAAGTTCCTCGATACAATAATAATATAAGAAAGTAAGGAACAAGTAAAATACAGTATAAGAACAGAAGATTTTACATGAAAAAACTCCTTACTCAAGGGAGAAACAACCATGACCTACCTTACAGGATTTATCAACCAAACTTCATGGATGCATGGAGAAAAGTCTTCTATTACCAACTCTTGTAACCTACACACTAACACTCTCTACCCTTTTTTTTTGCGATAACTCTATTACAAGAATGAGCCTAACCAATAATTCTATTGTTCACTACACAAATTAACTCTAGTTAATATAAACTTTAACTCACAGATTCAAGATTAGCTATAACCTAGAACCCAACAACACAAAAACAAAGAAATGATCAACTTTCCTTTATTGATTAGGAATATGATCTTATAACACTCAATTACTCAGACATAATATCAAACTGAATGACTTTATTCTGCTCACATTATCAAGTCCCTTGCACAAAAATATTATATTATCACTTGAGAAAAATGTTAATCCCTTTTTTGTGTTGAAAATTCTCAAGAAGCAGACACTATTTTTGTCTTGAAAGTAGTTCTTTAAACATGCAAAAAGAGAAACTTAATTTTCTCTCGTTGGCTAGTCAGTACAAAGTACACTCGAACAACATATCACTTTTTCACCAACTAAAAGTTATCAGCGATTTTAGCAAAAGATAGTTTTGAAATATACCAAACCTGATCCATGTACTTGGTCCCACGATTTGCTATATCATCAAAATATACAAGAATAGGTCCTAAGAAAATTCTTGGCCTAATTGACTACTAAGCAGAAAAATCAACTTGATACAAAAGCTTTTAAAGAGGTGAGCAGTACATAGTGAAAAATAAACACATATATATATCTGAAAATGCTCTAAATATAAGTAACGTCAATGTCTAGAAATAATTTTGAAATACAAAACTCTCTCTCTCTCTCTCTCTCTCTCTCTCTCTCTCTCTCTCTCTCTCTCTCTCTTTCTTTCTCTCTCTCCTCTCTGCATGCCTTTAAACAACTAAGAATTGATTCCAAAATAAGTCGACAACTACCTAAAATAACTACTACTAATAAAGAAACATAAATTGCAAAGGAGTTCCTCCAAAAGCAAGGAAATCTCATCAAAAGCTTACAAAAAGTAATCCTCAACGAAGCACGTATTGATGATCTCTGACACTTGTATCTACATAAGAAAATGATGCAAAATCAAAAGACATCAATACATGAAACATATATCATGTAATACAAATGAATAGAAACAATAACTTAATTGAAAGAAAAAGAAAAATAATAATAACAACTTGACTCAAAGTAAGGCGTCAATATAATCAAAACATGTAAATCTTCACAAGTAAATAATTGTAATGCATATGGTTAAAAAATTAAAAAAAAATTACTAAGTTTACTTCTTGATGAGTTTTTCTAGTTGACAACCATTACTATGCGCCTCGTGATGATACAACATTTTGCCCATGTTACTAGAGTCATCTCATACTTTGCTAGAATAAAGGAAGAACTAACTTATGGATCCATCTAATAGACCTTATCAGAGGAAAATGTGGAGTTGTTTGAATTATGGAACGATCGTATCCTATGTTGGTTACATAGTTTATGAAATTTGAGTTATCTGAACTCTTACTTGAATCAATGCTCAATGCTACTCCCAAAAATATATGCTATGCTCATATAATAATACTTTTGTGGTGAGTCAATGCTCAAAATATTTCTTTGAAGTTATGTAGAACTTTGCTTTAATTGACTAATTAAAACCACTTTCTCAAAGTCTTTCATTCTTAAAATTAGACATGCTTTTCTAAATACAAGTAATGCATTTGGAACTATTCAAGTTTTAATCAAACTTCTTCTTTAACTAGTAACTTAAAAATACTTGAACTATACTTTAACTGAAAATTAATGCATGAAATCATATATGCAAGAGCTTAAACACTTCTTCAACATGTAGGGTCCATGTGATAGAATAAATAATAACAATAATTTAAGAACCTAAAATCATGAAGAAACATAATCTCAATGATAATACTCAAAAGTCAAGATAAGGAAATCATGGCATATTTGTATTTAGGAGAAACTTAAGATAAAATCCTAGCTTTGAATCTTAATGACTAAATTTATATTTATGGCGTGAGGATGAAGTTATTCTAACATTATGAGTAGCCTTACATACTTACAACACTTAGATTCTCCTATAAATGTCACGACCCGAGCCTAGGGCCTAGACGTGACATGGCGAATAGGGAACCCTAAGGGATCCCAATCAAGCCTCTTAACATATCATTATACATCCTTGGTAGTGGAAGTAATTAAATAACAATAAAAGAGTAGAAATAAGGGCAAAGAGACTAAGAGAAGTCTTTCATATCATAAAAATATCAAAAGAGTCTAAGAGAATCAAGCTTATAGCATCATTACATAATTTGTCCAACAACACCTCTACATTTAGAATTGAGCGGGGGCCAAGAAAACTTTCCGGGCTCACCCTCATTGTCAAAAGCATATAAATAGATATTGAGAATCTTTACATAACATAAGAACAAGAGATATCATCCTCAGAGTTGAGGACTCACCAAACTTGCTTTGTGAAGGTAGTACAAGCCACGGGGAGGATGAGGATTATCGTGAGTAGCTTCGATTCCTACATAATAACATCATGTAGGCATAGAGTATGTGTTAGTATGTTTGACTGTACTAAAAATGTAGCATGCAATGCAACCATAGATATGCAACATAATGAGGAAATGCATAATTAGACAATGGATGAGCATATAGCAATATGACATACATGAATGATACTTGAAGTAAACATGCTTATATAGAACGTATTATATGTGTTGTAAGACACCATCATGTCCAATGCCTACCATCCCCTTGAGAGGAGATTGAAGTATCAACCCCTCAATTGGTCGATGGTTGTCACACCCTACCATCCATGGTGATTGAGGTATCAACCCCTCAATTAGTTGATAGTTATCTCACCCTACCATCCATGGTGATTAAGGTATCAACCCCTCAATATGATTGATGGTTGTCTCACCCTACCATCCATGGTGATTGAGATATCAATTTCTCGAATGGTTGATGGTTGTCTCACCATACCATCCATGGTGATTGAGGCATAGCACCCCTCAACAAGGTGTGGTCAACTTGCAATACTATAGATATCTTTCATGAAATCAACACATGTATACCTTTCTTTCATCATCACAAAGTCATTCAAGTTATAGGTCATGTAATGGATCATCAATAGCTCAAGAACCCTAAATCGGACATTTTATCAAACACTTGGTGGGTGTGTAATGCTCGTGCAAAATCATGAAATTCAAGAGCGAAATCATACAAGAAAACTTGAAGTAAATCAACCCACCAATACTTGGTAATACCACCTTGCAAAATACATTGAGACCCCTTCTCAAAATTCATCATAGATCTTAGATTCATAGCTCAAAACATGTCCAAATAGTTACACTTTAATGAAAGCCCAACATAGTTCATAGTCAAATCATAATATGAAGACCCATAAGTAAATCAACTTAGAAATATGCTATTTATGTAAAAAGGAAGCTTGGGCACCATGTGTGAAAGGACCTAATGGTTGAAACCCACATACCTCAACTTTGGAGAATTTCATAATAAAGATTTGAATAGAGACTTGAAACTTGAATGAAATTCTTAAGATTTGGAATGAGATTTGGCACTTAAAATTTGGGTGAAATACTAATCTAAGTGTTTGGGAAAGTATTGAGGAATGTCTTGTATGATATGATGTTGAAATATGACTAAGGATATGTATTTTTATGCATGGGAAGACTAAGACCCAAGATCCAAAATCCTTGCACCGAACAACAAAACTATTTAGAAATATATATATAAATCTGCTCTCCTTGACCACGTCAGACTAGGGGCATGCAGAGTTCACTAGAAATTCCATTTTGAGAAATTGAAATTTTGATTCGGTCGCTCTAAAATCGGGGTTAGACCCATTTCCCATCCAATTTTGTCCTCTAATCAAGAATATGGAGTCAAATTTTCAATATCATGCACGAATTTGAGATATATGAAAATTATGATTTTGGGCACTTCCAAGGCACATTTTCGAGCACTTTTTGGGGTCGTTTCAATATCTCCCCCTTGGGAACATTCGTCCCTGAATGTCAAAGAAGCGTACATAAGAAGATTAATCATGAAGAAATCATCCCTAATAAGAATGCAATAATGCACTAAACATCGTTTCAAAAATCTCAACATAAGTGTCAAAATCACCATGAACTTGATAACATAAACATGAATGCATGCAAATGACATATAAGGATGATGCATAAGACATAAAACCACATAGAAGACTTAGAATTAGTACCTTAGGCTTGAGTAGAATGGAAGAGATAAGGATATCACTTTTGCATTTCTGCTTCAACCTCCCATGTAGCACTTTCGACTTGTTGATTCCTCCAAAGGACCTTAATGGAAGCTACCTCCTTGTTCTTCAAACTCTTCACTTGTCTATCCAAGGACTCTACTGGAGCCTCTTCATAAGTCAAGTTGTCTTCAATAACACCCACAACATCCAATAGTACAATTGCATTCGAGTCACCCACACATTTCCTCAACATGGATACATGAAAGATCGGATGAATCAAGTCCATTTCACTTGGCAATTCCAACTCATAGGTTACCTTACCAATCCTCCTCAACACCCTATAAGGACCCATATATCTTGTACTCAATTTACCTTTTGTACCAAAATGAACCACACCCTTCACGGGTGATACCTTCAAATAGACCCAATCACCAACTTTAAATTCAAGATTCCTTCTTCTCACATCAGCATAGGACTTTTGATGACTTTGAGTTATTTTCAACCTTTCCCTAATCAACCTTACCTTCTCCATAGCTCTATGACCAGATTCGAACCCAATAAAGCCATTTTTCCTACCTCAAATCATCTAACCGGGGACCCATAATGTCTACCATAGAGAGCCTCAAAAAGAGTCATATCAATGCTAGAATGATAGCTATTATCATAAGCAAACTCAATCAATGGAAGATGATCATCCCAACTACCTCTTAAACTCCAAAATACAAGCTCTAAGCATATCCTCAAGAGTTTGGATAGGTCTCTCGGCTTGGCCATTTGTTTGAGGGTGAAAGGTTGTATTAAGCTTAACCTTGGTACCAAGACTTCTTTGGAAGGACCTCCAAAAGTGTGAATTGAATTGAGCACCATGATCCGATATGATAGACAAGGGCATCCCATACAGTCTAGCCAACTCATGAATGTATAATTTAGCATATTTGGAAGAGAAAAGGCCCTATAAGTAGTCTTAACCGGTAGGAAATGAGTAAACATTGTCATTCTATCAACTACAAACCAAATGGAATCAAAATCCTTTCTAGCCTTAGGCAACCCAACCACAAAGTCCATGTTAATTTTCTCCCACTTCCAAGTAGGAATCTCTATATCTTGGGTTAGGTCACCCGACCTTTGGTATTCGGCTTTGACTTGTTGGCAACTATGACAATCGAATATAAATTTGGCAATGTCCGTCTTCATTCCTCGCCACCAAAACACGTCCTTCAAATCTCTATACATCTTTGTAGAACCGGGGTGAATAGAATAGGAAGAATTGTGAGCCTCATCAAGAATCTTCTCTCTCAATCCGCCATCATTAGGCACACACAACCTATTTAGTACCTAAGCGCACCATCTCCCCCTTGGGAGAAAACCTCCATCCTTCTCTCTCTCACCAAGGCCTTCAATTCTAACAAGGAGGGGTCAAGATCTTGATTTATTTTACCTCATCAACCAAGAAAGATTTTGAACCATCAACAACCACAATACCACTATTATCAACCTCTTCCAACTTAGCCCCCAGTCTAGCCAACTGACGTACCTCTCTAGCCACCTCTTTGCCTCCATCATCAACATGAGCTAGGCTACCCATAGGCACCCTATTAAAGCATCCGCCACTATTTTAGCCTTACTAGGATGATAATGCACACTCATATCATAATCCTTAAGAAGTTGTAACCACCTTCATTGTCTCAAGTTGAGATCTTTTTGAGTGAAAATATATTGGAGACTCTTATAATCGGTAAACACATCAACTTGTACCCCATACAAAAAATGGCACCAAATTTTCAAATCAAATACCACGGCGGCCAATTCAAGATCATGAGTAGGATAATTCTTTTCATGTACTTTGAGTTTTCTAGAAGCATAAACTATCACCTTACCATTTTGAATCAAAACACAACCCAAACCAATCCGGGAGGTGTCACAATACACAACAAACCCTTCTAACCCCTCTGGTAGTAACCCGTTAGGCCAATTTCTAATCACATCCTTCTTCTTATGATCCACCCTAATATCGTCCCCCGACACCACATGACCTAGAAAGCAAACCTTTTTCAACCACAATTCACACTTTTCACACTTGGCATACATCTTCTCTTCCCTCAATTTTTGTAGTACCACCCTCAAATAATTCACATGCTCCTCCCCACTATGGGAATAGATCAAATTGTCAATGGAAACTATCACAAACATATCAAGGTGGGGCTTAAAGATCCTATTCATAAGATCCATAAAGATATTCGGTGCATTGGTCAACCCAAAAGACATAACCACAAATTCATAATTCCCACACCTAGTCCGAAAGGTCGTCTTGGGAATGTCACACTCCTTCACCTTTATTTGCTGATACCTGGACCGAAGATCAATCTTAGAGAAGTGATTAGTCCCTTGAAGTTGGTCAAATAGATCATCAATCCTTGGTACGGGATACTTATTCTTGATGCAGACTCTATTAAGTTGCTAGTAGTCAATACATATTCTAAGGGACATATCTTTCTTCTTAACAAAAAACACCAGTGCACCACAAGGTGATTGGCTAGACCTAATAAACCCTTCTCCAACAAGTCCCTCAATTTCTCCTTCAACTTCTTTAACTCCGCCGGGGCCATACAGTAAGGGGGAATAGAAATGGGTTGAGTATCAGGAAGGAGGTATATACCAAAGTCTATTTCTTTTTTAGGAGGAACATTGGGAAGGTTATTTGGAAAGACATCAAGAAAATCATTAACCACCGGAACCGACTCTATAGGAAGGATTTGGACTCCACATCTCTAACCCTCACAAGATGATAGAGACACCCCTTAGAGATCAACTTTTGGGTTTTATGCAAGAGACAAAACTACTCTTGACCACAACATCATGACTCTCCCGCTCAAGGACAGGTTCATTTATAAATTGGAATTTGACTCTATGGCTAAAATCAATAAAGGCATAATATACATGCAACCAATCCATCCCAAGAATGACATAAAAATCCACCAGATCACAAGGCAAATTTTTTACACAATGCAAATGGGACAATTTCTATAGATCTTTCTAGCAAAACTAAATGCACCAATGGGAATAGACACCTCATAAGACTCACACAATAATTCGGGCTCAACATGAAACTTTTGGGAAACAAAAGGAGTAACAAAAGAGATAGTGGCACCCAAGTCTATTAATGCATATATATCAAATCAAAGACTTTTCACATATCGGTGATGACATTGGACACCTCATCAACCCCTCCTTGCTTGACTAGAATAGAATCGATTGTGCCTTGGGGCACCACCTTGTTGGCCTTCTCACCTCAAAGGAACCGCATTTGCACCCCGACCTTGAGGACGAACATCTTTACCCTTATTTTGATTCCGAGGATAATTAACCTTCTTGTGACCCATGACTTCCCCACAACTATAGCAAGTATTAATGTCCCTTAAAAATGGGCCATCATGGCCTCTACCACATCTTGGGCACATAGGTCTAGGCACCACACCACCACCTCCTTGGGGCCTTGGGTAGTCATTAGCAAATCTCCCACTACGAACATTATAAGGCCCTTGGCTTTGGTGAAACCGGTCACCCTTGGGACCTTGGAACTTACAATCAAAATGGGCCCACTTGGCCTCACTACTCCTCCTCTTCCTCAATTTCTTCCCCTCCAATTGTTCGGCATAAGTCATGAGGTGGGATAAGTCCATGTCACCACATGACACTCCTCATTCACCAAATCAGATACAACCATCACGAACTTATTCATCCTAGAACTTAGGTCGGCAACCAAGTGTAGACCATATTTAGAGAGCTGGTTGAAATTGAGGGCATACTCCCTACACTTACAGATCCTTGCTTCAAATTCATGAACTCCATTATTTTGGCCTCCCTATGATCAAGAGGAAAGAACTGGTTGACGAAAGCCGCCTTAAAATCCTCCCATAGAATCACATTATTGACCCCCTTCTCCTTCTTCCACTGAGTAAACCATATTTGCGCCACCCTCTTGAGTTGGTAAGCTGCCAACTCCGCCTTCTTTTCTAATCTCACACCCATATTAGACAACACCTTGTACACCTCACCAACAAATTCTTGAGGGTCCTCATCTACTTTAGACCCATAAAACTTTGGTGGATTCATCCTCATAAAGTCTCTCATCCGATATGTCGGAGTGGGAGCATGAGGGGCTTGGGCCCCTTGATTGACTTGATTAGCCATGGCTTGATCTAGCAAGGTGAGAGCATCTCAAGGCTCTCCATGAGCTGGCTATTCCTCGGGTGTGCGGGCTTTTCTACCTCTTGTGTTATGCATGATCTAAAAATAGCAAAGAATATTCGCTAGAGGGGAAATCTCACCTAACTTCTATAGCATGACATAGATCATGAAAAAGGGGAACAATTCCTAAAATGTCTCATAGCCTCTTACTCATAGTTGTGGTGTACAACACAACCTTGAATAAGACTCTAATCAACGCGATGTGTTGAATATCAAGGACCATTAATAACCTAATGCTCTGATACCAAGTTTGTCAAAATCCAAGCTAGGGTTGAGACGTGACACAGCGAATGGGGAACCCGAATGGACCCTAATCAAGCCTCTTAACAGATCATTACACATCCTTGGTCGTGAAAGCAATTAAACAATAATAAAAGAGTAGAAATAAGGGCAAAGAGACTAAAAGAAGTCTTTCATATCAAAAAAACATCAAAAGAGTCTAAGACAATCAAGCTTATAGCATCAATATATAACTTGTCCAACAACACCTCTACACTTAGAATTGAGCGGGGGCCAAGACAACTTTCTGGGCTCACCCTCATAGTCAAAAGCATACAAATAGATATTGAGAGTCTTTACATAACATAAGAACATGAGATATCATCCCCGGAGTTGAGGACTCACTAAACTTACTTTGTGAAGGTAGTACTAGCCAAAGGAGGATGAGGATGATCGTGATTAGCTCTGGTTCCTATATGTTAACATCATGTAGGCATAGAGTATGCATTAGTATATTTTAATATACTAAGTTTGTATTTTAATATACTAAGTTTGTAGGATGCAATGCAACAAAAGATAGTCAACATAATTGAAATACATAATTAGACAATAGATGAGCATATAGCAATATGACATGCATAAATGATACTTAAAGTAAACATGCTTATATAGAACATATTACATGTGTAGTAAGATACCATCATATACAAGGCCTACCACCCCCTTGGAGAAGCGATTGAGATATCAACCCCTCAATTTGTTGATGGATGTCTCACCCTGTATTAACCCCTCAATTCGTTGATGGTTGTCTCACCCTACCATCCATGGTGATTGAGGTATCAACTCCTCAATTGGTTGATGGTTGTCTCACCCTACCATCCATGGTGATTGAGACATAACACTCTCTCAACAAGATATGGTCAACTTGCAACACTATAGATACTTTTCATGAAATAAACACATATGTACCTTCCTTTCATCATCATAAATTCATTCAAGTCATAGGTCATGCAATGGATCATCAATAGCTCAAGAACCCTAAATGGGACATTTTTAAAACAGTTGGTAAGTGTGTAATGCTAGTGTTAAATCATGTAATTCAATAGTGAAATCATGCAAAAAAACTTGAAGTAAATCAACCCACCAATACTTGGTAAGACCACCTTGCAAAATACATTGAAACCCCTCCTCAAAACTCATCATAGATCTTAGATTCATAGCTCAAAACATGCTAAAATGGTTACATTTTAATGAAAACCCAACATAGTTCATAATCAAATTCATAATATGAAGACCAATAAGTAAATCAAATTAGAAACATACAATTTATATAAAAAGGAAACTTGGACACCATGGGTGAAAGGACCCAATGATCGGAACCCACATACCTCAACTTTGGAGAATTTCTTGATGAAGATTTGAATGGAGACTTGAAGCTTAAATGAAATCCTTAAGATTAAGAATGAGATTTGGCACTTGAATTTTGGGTGAAATATTTATCTAAGTGTTTCAGAGAGAATTGGAGAATGTCTTGTATGATATGGTGTTGAAATATGCTAAGTATAGGTATTTTTACGCATTAGAAGATTTAGGCCCTAGATCCAAAAGCCTTGAAAAAACAATAAAACTGGGAAAAAATATATACATCTGCACGACCTGGCCGCGTCGTGCCAGGGGCGCACAACTTATTGGAAATTGCATTTTGGGAAATAAAAATCTTAATTTGGTCGCTCTAAAATGGAGTAGACCCATTTCCCACTAAATTTGTCCCCTGATCAAGAATATGAAAGCGGATTTTTGATATCACGCATGGATTTTGAGATATATGGAAATTACGATTTCTGGCAGTTTCGAGGCACATTTTCGGGTCATTTCAAGAAACTTGAAGATCACACTTGGAGTCCTAGATTTCTACTCTTGAAACTTTTCTCTAAGGCTTGGGAATAATTTGAAGTGTAAAAGGGTTGAATGGTACTATTTAGGGACCTAAAATAGGTATAAAATTGTTGAGGTTTTGTATTAAAAAGTTAGGAAAAAACTAAAATAGCTCTTCTTTAAAAATTGCTAAAACAATCTACGAGGAGTTAGCGTGGTCCGTAGATGCTTTTACGGATCATAGAAACCTCTCATAGAAAGATGACTGAAGTTTCTAGGTTCTTAACTTTGAGTTTATGGACTCATTTACAGGTCATAGAAAGTCCTATGAATCGTCCTATTAGCCCATGAAAATAGTATTAAGACTTTGAGATATCAGGATCTTATATTTATGTGTCCTTTTTCCGATCTATAAAGCCTTTCACTGGCCGTAGAATATGAATAATAGAAGATAGGAAATTGAACGTTAGGATTTTACTTTCATGAGCCCAATCTATGGTCTATAAAAGGTTCTACAGGTACTAGAA
The DNA here is from genome assembly GCA_025774065.1 of Solanum ossicruentum. Classification (NCBI taxonomy): domain Eukaryota; kingdom Viridiplantae; phylum Streptophyta; class Magnoliopsida; order Solanales; family Solanaceae; genus Solanum; species Solanum ossicruentum. Next base: position 13,100 of record JAOTQR010089089.1, read on the forward strand.
TGGCTCATAGAAATTAGGCATGGATTTAGACTTTTAGGAGTTTAATTCCATGAGCCCATCTATGATCTGTGGATTCTTCTCTGAGCCATAGATGGTGTCCATAAAAGACAACTTATGCAAAAACTGAACTTCTTTTTCTGAACTTTTTGAATTGATCTAATTTGGATATTTCAAAGTGTTACATATCAAAATGTTTATTTTGGACATGATACACAATATATAATAAGGGTGTAATGTAGTGACAACTTCAACTTTTACCCCCTTTATTTGAAACTTTTTCAAGAGGCGATTTAGAACTCTAACGTGCATCCATCTTCGATTTTTCCTCTTGAAATTTCTTCATGATTAATAGATTGTTCTGTTATTTGGATATATTTTTATGAAAATTATTATCCAAATAAAAAAAAAGAGGATTTAGATCTTCAATTTATGTAAGTAATTAGGTAAGACAATACTAAATGATGGATGAAAATCCATGTGTCAAAAAATTAGGGATGAGCAAACCTAAAATTGAAAATAAAAATTTCAATATCGTTTTTTTTAAAATAGATTTTTTGTGGGATCCATCCATTTATTGTTAAATGGGTGGTAGCCTGAGGGGTGGAAGCATCACCTAGCCAAGAATGATCCTATCACGGGTGGTAGCCCGAGGGGTTAAGGAAGAACCTAGCCAGGGACGATCCCGATACAGTTTACCACTGATCAGTTGGTTATTTATAGTACATGATGTGCACAGATCATACAGTAAAGGTACAATAATATAAAAAACATATAGTAGATGATCCCAAAGTATATCCAAAGGTGGTCTCTTATTCCACACCAATGTAGAGTTTCATTTGAAGTTGTTACTTCATATACAGAACCTTATATACTCAGTACATTATCTCGTACTGACGTCCTTTATGGGGGACTTGCATTTCATGTTGTAGGTACAGGTGCTAGTAGATCTCCTTAGTAGAGTCCAGGATATCCAGCTGCTATTACCAAGCTTCGGGTTGTTCCGGAGCTTTTTGTGAGTCTAAAGCTTATATGTTTGTATTGTATGGTTAATTGAGGCGGGGCCTGTCCCGAACCTTATTCGATACTTTCTCTTATCTAGAGGTTTTGTAGACCATGTAAATTAAAATCTAGTCATATCTTGTACTTTCGACACCGTGGCCCCAACGGCCTAGTCATATGCATTTCTTTTTGGCTGTATCACTATTTACTTGCATAAAGACATGTTAAATTATAGAAATCCATCATAAAATATATAGTAAGTGCATATATATGGGTTGTTTCTCCCGAGCCTTATCGACAACGGGTGCTGGTCTTCCCTAACGGGACTTGGGGTATGACATAAGTGGTATTAGAGTGGGCCATCCTAGGTAGTCTACAAAGCCATGTCAATGTAGAGTTTTGTTTGTCAATGTGTTGTGCACAACATTTATAAGCAGGAGGCTACATGGCATTTAGGAGTTGTTACTTTCTTTTCATTCTTTAGATCGTTCCATAGAGCTAGGTGAATTATGTCTAACTCCTAAATTGTTTTGTACAGTGAGCAAGTATGCCAGAAATTAGGAAGAACAAAGGTAAAGGAAAGGCCGTAGAAGTGGTGGTTGGTTCGCCCAATCATGTGAGACAACGAAATGAGGCTCAACATGAGTCTGTCACGGATATCTCTAACCCCTCCAGCTCTTGATGAACCCAGAAATAATGAAATTCCCCCAGAACTACCTATTAATGCTATTGTGCAGGATCTAAGAAATGCAGTTCAACTACTGACTCGCATAGTTTCTGGCCAAACCCAAAAATAGGAAGGTCCAGTTATGGGTACAAGTGGTGCAAATAGGGCAGCTAGCATGAGGATGCGTGACTTTCTTAATTTGGACCCTCCAGCCTTCACTGGGTCTAATCCAAATGAAGATCCCCAAGAGCTTTCAATGGTTCATCAAGTTTTCCATGTATCAATGCTTCAAAAATGCATAGGTGACCCATCCCGTATCACTCCTATTGAGGACGTGCAGGTTACACAAGATCTCACTTATGAAGAGGTACCTGTTACTATTCTGGATCGTCAAGTTAGGAAGCTGAGGAATAAAGAAATAACTTCAGTGAAGGTACTTTGGAGAAATCAACAAGTAGAAGAGATAACCTAGGAGGCTAAAGACGCGATAAAGTCAAAATACCCTTACATATTTGAAGCTAAAGAGGACGCCCAACATGCAGAATTGGAACACTAATAGGTACATGTTATTAAATACTTAGTTTATTGTCAAAGATTTATTTAAATAAAGGTTTATACATAGTTAAGCTACGTAATTGTGCTAACATTCGAGGACAAATGTTCCTAGGGGGGAGGATGTAACACCCCCACATTTTACATGTACTTATGCTATGTGTATGAATCATGATATGGTTTGGTCAAACTTGTGCCAATTTTTCAAAGTGCTTGAATCTCGTGTTATGGCGAAATGTGTGTCTAACGCTTAATAGGGTTGAGTGTATTCATGTTTTGTGTTAAATTGATGAGATCATAACCCTAAAAAAAGTAAAATAATTGAGGTTCTTGTATGACTTAATAATCTAGTAGGCGAGTCACCTACTTACTTAGCTTAAATTTGCAAGCTAAACGGAGATGAGGTTCGACATTGAATTTTCCCAAGTCTGATGACAAATAAAATCCATTTTAAGGGTGTAATTTTAGCCCATGTTTTAGCATCATAAATGAACCTTATTTTTAGTCCAATAAGAATGTAAGAGGAGCCCAAGTGTAACACAAACCACTTAGCTATTTGGGCCAAAAATGGATTAAGAGGAAAGCTGGAAATTGGCTGCTAAAGCCTATTAAATTTGACACCCATTTAGGCCCAAGTAAGAAGCCTAAGTTGCTATCTCACCATATCAATAATATGTGATCTTACATGGTCAAGCGGTCCAAGAAAATTCGTCCAAATGAGGCCTTTAAAGAGAGGTTACAAGCAGCAAAAATCCCATTCACTCTTACACTTAGAAAATTTTCAGCTTTCCCAATTTTCTCTCTACACTTTCTTAAACTATCAAAGCAGCCACAAGGGAATTTCTTGGATCTTAAAGGACTACCTGGGTCTTGAAAAACTAAGGTAAGTAATTATAGTTGTGCATTTAGTATGATTTCTTCATGAAAAACATGAAGTATATGCTGGTATGTTTGGGATGGAAAATCTGGATCGATTATGTTTAGAAAGTTGTTGCACACTTGCCTTTTATTTTAGTGACTTTTATATGATTTCTAGGCTATATTATGAAGAGAATTTGATTTTTTTATCATGGTTTGAGTTATAGACATTACCCTCAGGTTGCTGCCCTGATTTTGGTTTCATTTAACAAACTAGTTTTATTGTGCTATCTTAAGTGTAATGTTAATTGGAATTTGTGGGCTGTTGGATGGAAAGCTATTGGATCACGTCCTTCATGACTTCTTGAGTGCTATTATAAGACTATCTTAGCACTATTTATATGTGTAAATGTTGTTGGAATAGTTTGGTTAGAGTTGGAAAAGGTTTGGAATCGTCGACGTCGAAATGTAGCGGGAGGGGGGGGGGAGGGGTAACGTTATGTTGTACATTAGTAGGTTGTGTAGAATTGTAATATGTTGTTTCACAACCTTAACCTATTTTGGGACTATTTTTGGACTATATTATGACAAGTTTTGATGTGGTAAAAACGTTGGAAGAAATTAGATAAAGTTAAAATAGTTTCGGGATTGTCGACGTCGAAGTGGGGTGAAAGAATGTAATGTTATACCGCTTGTTTGTATGCTGTGAAGAATTATTATATGTTGTACTTTGTGGGTTGTTGTAGGACTGTTAAAGGTCTAAAATAAGATGTACATGACATGTGCATAAGAATGATTGTTAGAAAATACATTTATAAGGGAAAAGGTTGAAGAAATGCCTTTGCGTCCTTAATTGAAAAGCTTGCTGTCCGGGTGATCATTTTTATGATATTGGGCTGTCAAGAGGTTTTTCTTTGCTGCTAATACTAGTTTTATTCCCTAATATGTAATAGATAAATATTTGAGGGAAAAATAGCCACTCCAAGGTAGTAGCGCGGTAATACAACGAGGTATGTAAGACTACTTGATTTCGTATCATTTGGCATGAAACATAGATCCCTCGGTAAGTGAAGGAATTTATCTACTACAACATGACAAATAGCCATGTCTCCACTCTTTCATATATTTATATGCTCCTAATAGTTACCTTTAAACCTATATGCATACGTGGATACCAAGTATATGAGTTCTTGTTGCAAAACAAAGTTCATGAGTTTTTCTCTTTCATTTCATACGCATTCCATTGTTTATGTAATATACTCTCTTCATTGCCATATTATCTTGTATGATTATTCTCATATCACATGTTGTATATACAGCCCTATAACTCCAATATTGTGACCACCAAAAGAATTATCTCAAAGATAATTGAAACATAAAGTATAGTATATAGTTTTTGATAGGTGGTAGCCCGAGGAGTGGAAGTATCACCTATCTAGGGACAATCCTATCATGGGTGGTAGCTCGAGGGGTTAAGGAAGAACCTAGCCAGGAACGATCATGATACAGTTTACCACTGATTAGTTGGTCATTTATAGTACATGATGTGCATAGATCATACAGTAAAGGTAAAGTAATATAAAGAACATAAAGTAGACGATCCCAAAGTATATCCAAAGGTGGTCTCTTATTCCACACCAGTGCATAGTTTCATTTAAATTTGTTGCTTCATATACAATATTTTATGCCTTACATACTCAGTACATTATCTCGTACTGACGTCCCTTATGGGGAACCTGCATTTCATGTTGCAGGTACAGGTGCTAGTAGATCTCCTCTGTAGAGTCTAGGACATCCAGCTGCTATTACCAAGCTCCAAGTTGTTCCGGAGCTTTTTGTGTGTCTAAAGCTTATATGTTTGTATTGTATGGTTGATTGAGGCGGGGCCTGTCCCGACCCTTATTCGATACTTTCTCTTATCTAGAGGCTTTGTAGACTATGTAAATTAAAGGCTGGTCATGTCATGTACTTTCGACACTGTGGCCCCAACAGCCTAGTCACATGCATTTCGTTTTGGCTGTATCACTTCTTACTTGTATAAAGGCATATTAAATTATAGAAATCCGTTATAAAATGTATAGAATGTATATACATATAGGTTGGTCCTCCCGAGCTTTATCGGCACTGGGTGTCAGTCCGCCCTAATGGGACTTTGGGTGTGACAATAAAGATGCCTACGACTCGGTGCTTAGGTGTGACCAGTGCCAACGACAATAGGGAAACACCTCAAAGTGCCAAGAATTGCCTATGACCCCGATTCTTGAGGTAGAGATTTTTGATGTCTGGGGCATTGACTTTATGGGCCCATTTGGGAGTTTGTATGGAATGAAGTACATCTTGGTTGCAGTGGACTGTGTCACCAAATGGGTGGAAGCAATTGAATTGCCAAACAATAATAGTAAGTGTATTGTCCAATTTCTGAGGTGGAACATCTTTTCCAGATTTGGGACACCCAGAACTATCATTAGTGATAAGGGTTCTCACTTCTGTAACAAGGTTTTCTATGTAACACTCGTAAAGTATAGAGTACGACAGCACAAGGTTTCCACAACTTATCACCCGCAGACTAGTGAACAGGTTGAAGTATCAAATAGAGAGATCAAGGAAATCTTGACCAAGTCTATGAATGCTACCCGGATGAATTGGGCGAGGAAGCTATATGATGCACTTTGGGCCTACAGGACAGCTTACATGACACCCATTAATATGTCTTTATATTAGTTGGTGTTTGGTAAAGCCTGTCATCTACCCGTGGAGTTAGAGCACAAGGCACTCTGGGCTTTAAAGAAGCTCAACACGAATTGGGAGGAGGCTGCTGAATTGAGACTTGACCAACTCAATGAGTTGGATGAGTTTCGCCTCCACTCATATGAGAGTGCAGTACTATACAAACAGAGGATGAAGGTCCAACATGACAAGCATATTGCCCAAATGGAGCTTTGGTGTTGGTGACAAAGTCTCACTTTACAACTCCATGTTGAGACTCTTCCCAGGTAAGCTGAAGTCAAGGTTTTCTGGCCGGTACCCGATTAGCCAGGTATTTGTGACTTTGCCCCTGACCTCCACGGGTAGAATTGGGCAATGGTCGTCATAAGTTAGTAAACTGCCAGGAAATAGAAGCAGAAAATGGGGATCAATTCAAGTTAAATGGCCAGTGAGTGAAGCAATATGTGGGTGTAGTAGAAGAGGCCTCAGAAATAAATGTCTTACTCCTTGACGAAGTATGAGTAGTCAAGACAATGCGTCATGCTGCTACATTAAATCAAGCGCTCTATGGGAGGCAACCCATGCATTGTAATAGTATCAAAAATAATAATATATATACATAGGTCATGCAATTTTCTTGTTTTTGATTCAGATTTTTAAGTGAGTACAGGTGCCATTTGGGAGGATGGAAGCACACACGGGGAACAGGATGTCACAGCGGCTGAAAGTTGGCAAAGTGTAACCACACTGGCCATTACACGACCCATCCACAATCACATGGTATGGGATAGTGGAATCGTGAAAAGTGGTCAAATGAAGTGACATGGCTGGTCCACACAGATTGTGCAACGTGTCACGACTCGTGTGATGAGCCCTCTAGGCAAAAAGAAGCACAAAAGGTTAGATGCATGCTTATTTCATTGAGGTTGACCATATGGACATATCTCATGGCCCGTGAGATGGTCAACAGCTCGTTCAGGAGACCGTGAAGTGTACGCTTGTCACGTGGGTGGCAGGTAAGTGCGTTTATCGCACCAAGTAGTGGGGGATGGACGATCCAAATGGACTGTGACATGTGTTATGGGCCGTGAGGCCGCCTGTGTGGCAAGTTTGACCAGTCAACTTAGTTGACCAAGATTATTTTAAATTACCCCACTTGGTCCCAACAATTCACTTTCACTTTCATTTCTCTCTCTAAACCCACAAACCTCTCCCTCTTTATTACTATTTCTCCCTCAAAATTTCAAATAAATTACCATCTTATTTGTGATGATTCGTGAGTTAATCATATGATTCATAGCTTAAACTCAGTGTGGGTATCAAGCTTTTCAAGCAATTACTCTTTTTCATTACTATTCACTAAGTAAGAACCTAATGTATCTATCTTCTGATGTTGATTTTGGTGATTGCATTTGTAGATCTTAGTCAAAGATTAGCTCTTTCTTGATTTAAAGCATCATATTTGCCATTGTTGATGTTGGGTGTACAAATGGTGGTGAAAACTACCATTGCTGGGTTCTTAAGGACTTAACTATGAAAGTGATGATTTTGGGTGCTATTTTGCATGATTTTTGGGGAAATTGACTCATATAGGCTATTCTGTTGATTGAATTACGATTAAGTCAGGTGAAATTGCATTAGCTTATGTGTATGAGCTTGATATGCCAAAAAGTTGGTGAAGGATGGTCAGATGGCCATCTACATAGCCCGTTTCAAGCTACACGGACCGTGAAATGGCTCGTGACGCAGCGTCTGCCAGACCTTACAATTAAGTCCCCTCTGACAGGTCCTTTCACGGACCATGTCTCGCTACACGGGTCGTGTGGGGTCCCGTTGACCCTGTTGTACCTATGTTATTTTGCATAGGTCACTTTGAATTTATAAATTCTCTATGTTTTCAAGTGCAATAGCCCTAAGATAGACTGGGTGATGCCATTCTTAAGGGTTGTTATCACTTTTATGGCACAAGGGAAGTCTGAGTAGCCGTTAGTGCATCAACTTGCGTGTGAAATAATTTATAATGAGGTATATTCATGTGTGGCACTTTCAGGTACTATGGGGCCATACCGCAGCTTAGTCAAGCGCAGTGATAGGGAAGAGCCTATGTCATGCCTCCATGACTCCCCAACTGTATCATCTAGTAATCAGGCTGGGAGTGACTCAAGTGCTAACTCCTTTAGTGGGTCCAAAGTTTGCTATATAGGCAATGTCTCCCTCCATTCTCCTAGTGCTATGCAGGCCCATGTATCAGGCCATTGTAGAGCTCCCCAGTCTAAAGAGGGGCCCTTCCATGAGAGTTGAGGAGGAGGCAGCTGCCCTGGAACAAAAGAACACTTCAGACCAGGACGAGCAGGGGCAAACTCCGGAGGCTGAGGGTCATGATACTGAAGAGCAGGCGAATGAGGTCGAACTTTGGGATAGTAATGATGAGGCTATTCATTTTGTAGTTTCCCGAATAATAGACCCCAAAACTGCCAGGGAACTTATTATCTTTCTGAGGGGCCGGTGGACAATCCCAGTCAATAAGGATATCTATACTAACGGACTTACACAAGGTTCCAGTGGGTTCAAATAGTGGCTGATCCTTCCGGATATTCGGGTAGTCACTGACCAACTTAACAGAGTTCTGGAAATCAGAGATACTATCAACTCATATAAGTTCGATTGTATGGAGCAACCACCAGGGTACTATGGGCCTGCCATTGTTGAAGAGTTCTATTCCAACTATGCCACTAGTCTACTAAACTCGGTGGAGGGTACTGAATTAAGGAAGGTGAAGAGACAAATCGCCCTTACTAGGTCCCCAAGGTCACATGTAATGGTGCATGGTACACGAGCGAATATATCAGAAACCACCATTAACTGGTTCCTATTTGGGCTAGACTACCAAGCTCCGCCAGATGCCTAATTTATGGATAGAAATATGCAGATTATAGATGCAGTACAGATGTCTAATTTATCATCCATGGCTGCACTGTTGGGATGGATCGCAGAGCAAGGAACTATTCAGGGGGTGGAGATGCTTTGGGTTACAGATCCTAAATGTCCTATCACCAAAACATCATTGACATTTGCTGCAACATTTTAGTGGTCAGTGGTGCGGGACAGGCTGAGACCCACAAGAAATGATAATATACTCCAACATTCGCATGCCTCTCTGAATGCATACTTCATATCCAGGTATGGAGTCAACGTGGGATGAATCATCACCTTTGAGATGTTGGATCGGGCTTTATCTGAAAGAGCTAGCATGCCATTCCCGTGTTTGGTTTGTGCCCTTTGTAAACAGGTTTTCCCACTACTCATTTTTGGAGAAGAAGATAGCTCCCAAGGACGTAGCCAACATTGCCCTGATTAAGGATGTCCAAAACCCTCTTATGACGAGTAGAACACATTCACTCGGGGGGAGGGGCGTCGAACTCTCCGCTTGCACCTCCACAGCAACCCTTGCCATTTGAGGACTACACCATCGCCCCACAATCAGGTGCGGCTTCTGTGCAGCCCAAGGGAAGTGGTGCAGCTCCTCCAGTTGAACAAGGGTACGCATATGTACCTTATGTGTTTTTGGCCAGATTGGTGGCAGAGCAGCGGTAGACACGTGCTATTGTTGACCAAATTATATAGGGGATTTTGCAGGTGGTCCAGTCTCATTTGCAGCGGGTGGTAAACCAACGTAACGAAGCCTTTCCGAGCCAAATCACCACCCTGCAGAGCCAAGTCAGCACATTGGAGGGATATTTCCACAACACATTGGAGGGATATTTCCACAACACATTGGAGGGATATTTCCACAACATGTTTGGGAGTACGACTGGGGATGAAATAAAGGATCTAGTACAGACAGTAAATGGTATAAAGGCTCAGATTACTAAGATGACGGTACAGTACTAGGCCCCTGCACCAGCACCACCTCCAGAGTCGTAGATGAACCTATTTAATGTCCCTGAGGTGTCAGTTCTGGATGAGATATAGGGTGTTCCACCAGCCCCATCTAGGATACGCTCTCCAACCTAGATTCCTCTCCATAACCCTAGAAGGAAGAAGACCGGCAGATACGTAAGGCCGCCAGGGCCCAGTACCAAGCAACAACTGAGCGGGTAGAAAGAGAGCGGCTGGCCGCAGAGGCGGCACGGGCAAGAGCCTCCGATAGCATTTTTGGACCGGGTGCTACAATGATGATGATGATACCCCAGGAGGGTCTGGTCCTATTGACACTGATGAAGCCTAGGGTGTCCTTGGTATGCTCTATCCCCTATCTATTTATAAACTTATGTTTTACTGTAGTGAGGGCACTACACTATCTTTTTGGCGGGGGTGGGACATCCTGCCACTGGAGAGTTTTTCTTGCTATGTTTCTTTTCTCTCAAGTGTATTATCTAGTAGAACGGACATGTCTAGGTTGTATTATTTGTGTAAATATTAGTGTTCACAGAAGTCTAGGGTAGCCCTTGCGTTGATCTTTGTGATATTCCATAATGCTAAGTATATATATGTTTGCGTCTCATCCGGACTAACTTGCATGATTATGGTAAGTATTATATGTGTATGGTTGGTATTTTGATGAATGAAGGAGGCCTAAGTGAATTAGTACAAACTAGTGTAGAAGATATGTCATGTGTATGTGAGCTAATTGTATAATTCCATTGACGCACTTGTGAGATATAACTTGCCTAGTTAGTCCCACTGAAATACTTGAATGACTAGATTAGGAGGGGATCTTAGGCCATTGTTGTTGAATAGTCACTTCGCCAAGAAAAATTGACTAACCAAATGAAATTGTCCCTTCGAACTAAAAGTTGAGCCTAAATGGACCTTTTCTTTGTAATCACCCAAATTCACCTCCCCAATCTATTTGTTGATCTCTGTTTTGGCCCTGGGCTCTCCAAGGACATCTTGAACCTCCACCTAGGGTAAAATCCTAAGTTGAGGGTGGCTTATATTGGTCCTAGTCCTTTAGAAAGATATTGTGAACCTTGACCCGAGCCAAAGGCTTAAGTTGAGGGTGGCTAGTGCAGGGAGAGTTGAAAAATGAGTGTGGGAAAGAATAAAATGATAAAAGGAGAAAAATAAATAGGTTGTGACCACGAGCAAAGCAATGAGCGAAAAAGAAAAAGAATAAATATGTGACCAAAAAGTGGGAAAAATAGTGGCAAGAAAAGTTAGTGACCAATAAGCAAATGGTTGAGTCGAACCAAGTGTCTGGAAGAGGCCGTTTAGTCACTTTAATCCTAAATATACCTCACTCAATCCAAGCCTACATTATTAGCCGAAAAAGTCCTAATATGATCCTAAAAAAGCCATTCAAGAGTTAAGGTGGTGAAAATAAGGGTAAGTTCATGATCGAGGCAGGTGTGTCCACTAGAAGTCATTTTTGAGAGTGAGTGCCTACACTCTAATCTCTGTTCTACATGCTTACCCTGAGTGTGAGACTTCTTTGTGGTGAGAGCACTATCGTTTGCATTAATTGATTATAACTTAACTGGGGTCTCTTTATTCCTGATCATATATGGAATGACCATGCGTGCATAATGTTTTCCTTAATCTTTGTGGGTCTATTTTGGGTGTGAGTACATTCTTGAACTTGTTAGCGAGGCATATGTCACGCCCTAAGTCCCACTAAGGCGGAATGGCACCCGTTGCCAATAAGGACCGGGAGAACCAACCTGTATCTTTACGAGGGGTTTCTACATTCAACATGCCTTTAAGAAAGTAAACAGTAATAACAAGCAAAAGGAAATGCATATGACTAGGTCATTGGGGCCACGGTGTCTAAGGTATGAGACATGACCACACTTTAATTTACATAGTCTACAAAGCCTTTAAATAAGGAAAAGTATCTGATAAAGGACGGGAACAGGCCCTTCCTCGACTAACTATACAATACAAAAATACAAGCTCTAGACACACAAACCTCCGAAGCAATCTAGACCTTGGTAACAACAGCTGGATATCCTGTACTCCTACTGGGGAGATCTACTATCACATATACCTGCAGCATGAAATGCAGGTCCTCTGTAAGGGACGTCAGTACGAGATAATGTACTGGCATGTAAGGAAGGAAATATTGTATACGAAGTAACGACTCAAATGAAACTATGCACTAATATAGGATAAGAGACCACCTTAAGTTTTACTGTGGGATCATGTACTTTATGTTCTTTTTATTACTTTACATTTACTCTATAATTTGTGCAAAACATGTAATACAAATGACCAGTTGATCAATGGTAAATCTATATGGGGATCCGCACTGGCTAGTCTTTTCCTTTAACTACCCCCCGTGATAGGATCGACTCTGGCTAAGTGATTCTTCCACCCTTTGAGCTACCACCCATCAATAAGCAATATACTTTACTTTTTCTTTCCATTACCTTTGAGATAATTCTTTTGATGGTCATTATATTAGAGCTGTAGGACTGTAGAAGTAGCATGTGGTACGTAAATAATCATACAAGTCAATATGACAATGAAAAGAGTACGTAATACAAATAATGAAATCTGTATGAGATGAAACAACTCGTGAACTTTACTTAGCAACAAGAACCCATATAACTTGGTATCCACGTATGTATGTAGATTTGAAGGTGACTATACATGGGAGCGTATGAACATATGAAAGAGTGTAGAAATGATTAATAGTTGTGTCCGGTTTGGAAAGTGCCTTTATAAACCAAGGAAGAATCTAGATTTCATGCCAAGTGATTCGAAATTAAGTAGTCTTACATACCTCGTTGTATGACCTCACTATTACCTCGGCATAACCTTCTGTTCCTCCAAATATTTATATATAACATAGTAGGTGATAAAACTATCATTAGCAGCCAATAGATACATCCTTGCAGCCCAATCTCATAAAAAGACAACATACGGGCAGCAAATGGGTATTTATAAACCTGAGCAATTCTTTCAATCTTTCCGCTCCTAATCATATTTTCTAATACACATTCTCATATACATATCATGTGAATCTTGTTTTACTTCCATAACAATCTTACAACATCTGACAAAGCACAATACATAATAATTCTACACAACCTACAAATAGGTGGCATAACATTACGTCCCTTCGCCCCATTTTGACGTCGACAATCCCAAAACTTTTCCAACTTTAACCAAACTATCCTCAATACATCTATACACAACAATATCCTTAAAATATTCTTAGTACAGTACCAAAGCAGTCATGAAGGACGCGAGGCAATAGCCTTCCATCCATTAGGCTACAAGTTCGTACTAAGAACACAATTACGATATCCTATAAGGATTCACTTTTGTGGACTGTAAACGTGGTGAAGTAGCTTAGCTAAATCACTAAAAAACTATAAATTATTAAAAACATAGTTCTTACTTCATAATTCAGCCAACCAAGAAGAGAAAATCCTCTTAAATAGCAAGAAAAGTTCACAACAATCCTTAGGGCACATGCTGTACAAAATGTCAGCATAAACATAACTGGCATATACTTCTTATTTGTCATGGGATAAGTATAACAAATACATGAATACTTCCACTTACCTTAGCCTTCAAGGTTCAGGTTTCCTTCAAGAATCCTAGAGGGTTGTGTAGGCTGCCTTGTGAAGTGAAATAAAGAGAGAAAAAGAGACTTTAGGAAAGCTGAAAATTTGTTCCAAAGTGAAATGAATTAAGGAGCTGTTTTTTAGCCCTTTTAAAGAGTCTCTTTGGCCAACTTTCTTTTGAACTTTTGACCACTTATTAACACATATTAATAACCTTATGATGCATCAGCTTGGCTCCTACACTTATGCCTAAATGGGTCTCAAAGTTGATGGGCCTTGGCTGTCCATTTTCCAAATTCCTCTCCACTTAGTTTGGGCCCATTTAGCCAAGTGGGTTTGGATGTACTTTGGCCCTTTTATTATTCATCTTGGGCTGCAAGTATTGTCCATTTACGATGGTAAAATATGGGCTATAGTTATATCAACTTTATTCATAATTGGACTTGGATAAATTCGATGTCAGGCCTCGTCTCAATTTAGCTAGCAAATTTAAGCTAACCAAGTAGGTCACTCACCTGGTAGCTTCCTAAGTCCTACAAGCATCTCAATTCTCTCACTTTGTTTAGGGTCATGATCTCCTCAATTTGACTTAAAACTTATTTATACTCGACCCTCTTCAATATTATACATACATATCACCCTCTAATTTGAGATTCAAGCATTTTTAAAAATATGCACTAATTTAAAAAGGTATATCATGTTTCAGTTTCATAGTACTAGTATTGTAAGATGTATTCGTCCTCGAATGCTAACACAATTGGATAGCTTAACTAAGTTTAAACATTTACTCACATAAACGTTTGACAACACAATAAGTAGTCAATCACACGTACCTATTAGTGTCCCACTTTTGCATGTTGTACTTCCTCTTTAGCTTCAAATAAATAAGGGTATTTTGATTTCATCGCATCCTCAGCCTCCATTGTTATTTCTTCTATTTTCTAGTTTCTCCAAAGTACTTTTACCAAAGCTATTTCTTTATTCCTTAGCTTCTTAACTTGACAATCTAGAATAGCAATAAGTACCTCTTTTTAGGTGAGATCTTCTGTAACCTATACATCCTCAATAGGAGTGAAATAGGAGGGTCATCTATGTATTTTAGAAGCATTGAGACATGAAAAACTGGATGAACCATTGAAAGAACTTGGGGTAGCTCTAGTTCATATGCAACTTGCCCGAACTTCTTAATAATTTTATATGACCCTATGTAACGTGGGCTCAGTTTTTTTTTCTTACCAAATTTCATAACCCCTTTCAGTGGAGACACCTTTAAAAATACCCAATCCTCTACTGAGAATCGCAGTCCACTCCTTCTAGCATGTGCATGTGATTTGTGATGACTTTGGGTTATTTCTAACCGCTGCTGTATTGCGTTAACTTTTTCCATGGCTCGTTGTACTAGATCTGACCCATGCAAGGTCGCTTCACTCACTTCAAACCATCCAATTGGTGACCTACACTTCTTTCCATACAAAACTTCATAAGGTGCCATCTTGATACTTGAGTGGTAGCTATTATGATAGGCAAATTCAATAAGTGGCAAATGGTCCACCCAACTACCTTTAAAGCCCAATGCACAAGCTTGCAACATATCTTCAAGTATCTGAATGGTTTATTCTGCTTGACCATCTGTTTGAGGGTGGAATGTTGTATTCAAATTCACTTGTGTCCCTAAACTCCTTTGGAAGAACTTCCAAATTTTTCAGTGAATTAAGCCCCCCGATCAGAGATAATGAAGATTGGGACTCTATATAGCCTGACTATCTCTGTGAGGTATAGCTTGGCATACTTTTCAGCTGTATAATCACTCCTGACAGGCAAGAGGTGTGCTGACTTTGTGAGTCTATCAACTATTACCCATATGGAGTCAAATTTCTGAAATGAGCGAGACAACCAGGTAACAAAATCCATATTGATCATATCCCTCTTCCATGTTGGAAGCTTTATATACTGCATATTACCTCCTAGCTTTTGGTGTTCTACTTTCATTTATTGGCAATTTGGACATTGAGCCACAAATTCTACAAGATCCTTTTTCATGCCTCCCCACCAAAACATTCCCTTTAGGTCATGGTACATCTTAGTTGATCCTGGATGGATGGAATATCAGGAATGATAGGCTTCTTCCGTCATCCTTTTCCTTAGTTCATTAATATCAGGCACTCATAATCTATTTTGGCACTAAAGTACTCTATTTTGTGTAAGGTCAAAGCCCTTTATCGTACCCTAACTCACCTTGTCCTTAAGCTGTCGTAAAACAGGATCCTTGAATCGTTTTGCTTTCACCTCCATTACCAATGAAGACGTTGCTGCATTATGTATAATAACCCATTCCTTTGGAGTTTCAAGAAGGTGAACTCCCAAACTGGCTAGTTATCATAGATCCTTAGGCTCTCCTTGAATTACCACGACTTCATCACCAATATTCATGATTGTCTTACGACTCAGAGCATCGGCTACCACATTTTCCTTCCCCGAATGGTATAGTATATCAATGTCGTAATCCTTTATTAGCTCTAGCCATCTCCACTATCTTAAATTTAGGCCTTTCTTCTTAAAAATGTATTGAAAACTCTTATGATCTGTATATATGTCAATGTGAATCCCATAAAAATAGTGGAGCCATATTTTCAAAGCAAACACAACCACTGCTAGCTTAAGATCATATGTTGGGTAGTTTTTCTCATATGGCCAGCTGTCTAAATGCATAAACAGTTATCCTACCATGCAATGTCAGTACATATCCTAAGCCAACTCTCAAAGCATCGCAATACCCTGCATACCCTCCGGTGCCTTCTGGAAGTACTAGCACAGGTGTAGAAGTTAGCTTATTTTTTAGCTCTTGGAAGCTCCTTTCACATGCATCATTCCATTGAAACTTGGTTGCCTTATGTGTCAACTTTGTTAGAGGTGCAGAAATAGAAGAAAAACCTTCAACAAACCTCCTGTAATAACCTGCCAAACCTAGGGAGCTCCAAACTTCCATGGGTGTCATTGGTCTTGGCTAATCTTTCACGGCCTCTATCTTGTACGAATCAACCCTTATTCCCTCATTGGACACAATATGACCAAAGAATTCCACTAAGTTTAGCCAAAATTCACATATAGGGAATTTGGCATACATCTGTCTATCACGAAGAATCTATAACACTTGTCGTAAGGGATTTTTGTGGTCCTCTTCTGATCTTGAATATACCAAAATATCATCTATAAATACTATCACCAACACATCCAAGAATGGCTTGAATACCCTATTCATCAGATCCATAAAAACTGTTGGTTCATTCATTAGCCCAAATGACATAACCAGAAATTCAAAGTGACCATAGCGTGTTCTGAAAGTTCTCTTAGGTATATCTTTCTCCTTTACCCTCACTTGTTGATACCTTGAACTCAGATCAATTTTTGAAAAACATTTGGCCCTGTAACTGATCAAATAAATCATCAATCCTGGGGAGGGGGTATTTATTCTTAATTGTCACCCTATTCAATTGTCGATAGTCGATACACATTCTCAAGCTACCAACATTTTTGCGTACAAATAACACTAGTGCACCCCAAGGGGACACACTAGGTCTTATAAAACCCTTCTCCAATAAGTATTTTAACTACTCTTTTAATTCACGCAATTCTACCGGGGCCATTCTATATGGAGGGATGAAAATAGGTTGAGTGCCTGGAAGTAAATCATTACCAAAACCTACTTCTCGTTCTGGGGGTGAGCCTGGAAGTTCTTCAGGGAACACATCAACAAATTCATTCACTACTGGAACTGATTAAAAAGTTGGTGATTCTTCATCCATATCGCTCACTCTAACTAAATGACATATATACCCCTTAGATATCATCCTTCTGGTCTTAAAATAAGAGATAAATTTACTCTTTGGCACCCCAATATTGCCTTCCCATTCCAGAACTGCCTCATTTGGAAAGTGGAAGTACACTCTCTTAGTTTGGCAATCCACGGTGGCATAGCAAGAAGCTAACCAATCTATACCCATTATAACATCAAATTTTACCATTTCTAGCTTAATAAGGTCAGCCAATATGTCACGATTACAAACAGTTACTAAACAATCATAATAAATCCTTCTAACTATAATAGATTCACTGGTTGGTGTAGACACTTTAAATGGTTTGTTCAATAATTTGGTGTTCTCTTAAGCTTCCCAGTAACTAATGGTGTGATGTATGATAGTGTTGAACCAGGGTCAATTAATGCATATACATTATGTGAAAGATGGACATTATACCTATGGCCACATTGGATGAAGCTTCTAAATTTTGTCGACTCCCCAGAGTATAAGTATGATTCTGGACTCCGCTAGAGCTAGTTGTCCCTCTAACACCTCCACCACGACCTATAGGTGCTTGTTGACCCTTACCTAATGGAGTAACTGACGATGATGATGCAACAGCTGACCCAGTAGATTATGTTATATCACCCATATGCCTCCTCGGCCAACCTATTATCATATGCTCTGGCAAAATACACCAATAACAAGAGTCTGTCCCAATACGATATATACCTGAATGGCTTCTTCCACACTAGTTGCAAGGGTGCCTAGGAGTCATTTGCTGGCCTGCTGAATATCTCATTGTTCGGGCACCTTGCCCTTCACTTCTTAGACCAAACTGATTTCTCCTAGACCCCTGAAGTTGTGGTAGAGCACTGGCTACCTAGTAGGAGGATGATGGCCTAGGTGATCTATTAGAAAACCGAGGACTAAGCTCACCTTGAGGCGGTGTAAAGTGCCCTATAGACCTGGCCCTCTTGGATTGCGTCCTTTCTAACTCTTGTGTCCTTCTTCTTTGACTTTGATCCTCCAATTTCTGTACAAAAGCTTGCATTCTTGCTATATATATGTCTTTGTTCAAGGAAGCAATGGTACAGTCTCTAACTAGATACGTATCCAATTTATCCACATATCGATGAACTCTATCTGCCATAATAACAACTATATTAGGAGCATACATGGATAAGGAATTAAATTGAAGGCTATACTCGCTCACACTTATATTCCCTTGGTAGAGTTTCAAGAACTGATCTGCATGGGCCTCTCAGATCTCTAATGGCAAGTAATGATCAAGAAATGCCTCTTTGAACTCCTTCCAAGTAGTTAGGGGTGCATATATACCCTTAGATTGCTTCGAAGCTTCATACCACAATATAGCCACACCCTTCAACCTATATGTCACTAACTCGACAGCTTCTGTACCACTCACATGCATAACATCTAAAGTGTGTGAATTTGATCAATAAAGTCTTGCAGATCTTCATTAGGATCTGACCCAGTGAAGGATGAAGGGTCCAAATTAAGGAAATCACATATCCTTATGCCAACTGCACTATCTGCACAACCTACACCTATAACTGGACCTTCCTATCTTTGTCCTTGTCCAGCAACTATACGGGTCAATAATTGGACTACATTTCTCAAATCCTACACGGTAGCATCGATAGGTGGTTTTGGGGGAATTTCACTACTTCCGAGTTCATCAGAAGCTGGAGGAGTTGGAGATGTCTGTGACAGAGACTCATCTTGATCCTCATTTTGTTGTCTCACCAGACTGGGTATACCAACCACCACTTCTACTCCCTTCCCTTTACCTTTATTTTTTTTGATTTATGGCATACTTGTTGTACAAAATAATTTAGGGGTTAGACACAATCCTTCGATTACACTTAGCTGTATGGCATGATCTAAAAAATGAAAAGGAAGTAACAAATCCTAAATGCCATATAGCCTCCTGCTTATAAATGTGGTGCACAACACATCGATAACAAGGCTCTACATAGATATGGCTTTGTAGACTCCCTAGGATGATCCGCTCTGATACCACTTCTGTCATGCCCCAAGTCCTATTAAGGCGGACTGGCACCCATTACCAATACGGACTGGGAGAACCTACCTGTATCTATGCTCTTTCTATACATATTATAAGGGGTTTCTACATTCAACATGCCTTTAAGAAAGTAAACAGTAATAACAAACCAAAAGAAAATGCATATGGCGAGGCCATTAGGGCCACAGTGTCTAAGGTATGAGACATGACTATACTTTAATTTACATAGTCTACAAGGCCTCTAGGTAAGGAAAAGTATCTGATAAGGGACGGCTACATGTATTACAACACTAGGACCCTCGGGGGCTACTACCATGTAGAAGCCCCCTTCCTTAATAGCTTCAACCTGACCACTTGGAATACTATTCCACTCTGTACGTATACCCAGACCTTTAAAGAACTTTCGGCATGGCTTGTGTTGACTCGCCGGGGCACATCCGGACGTAGGGGCCTTATTATTTGGGTCCAACCCATTGGTTGATAATTCCACCCTCCACTGCCTCTTCACGACAAACCTATGACACACGGACCTTCTGACGTTCCATGTGTCTGGGAAATGCACGTAGTCATTATCAAATATGTCACCCACACTTGGTAATGTCCCACCTGGTGTCTTGTCGTATATCAACCAGAAATATACTGGCCACCTTGCAACCTTGTCAAAGTGCCTTGGGTCCACTGCAACATGTGTCTTCATCATGAACTTGTACGTCATAGTCTGGTTGGTGTGCCTGCAATTCTCATTGGACCCCTATGGAAACAAATTAAAATGGAACACCTTACCACCCTGGCTAATCAGCTCAGCTGTTTTGTTATTGGTCCACATAAACTCCGCAACCTGAAGAGCAGGCCTCCCCCTACGTATACTAACTCCGGGGGCTGTCATTAATTCTAGCAACTCCCTCTCCGACCTCTCACCCACAACCTTCATGGCCCTCTTGGTACTCCCCTTCCTCCTTTGATAGGTCTTCCCCTTCCATCTACCTGAACTTGTACTCATGTTCTCTCACCTGTATCCCTTCTGACTGGCGTTTGACCAAACCCTATTTCGGTAGTTGTCTTCTGTCTTTTGGCCTTGAACAGCAAAATACAATCTTTAATAAATAAATTGTACGCTACGTATATTAGACCAACAGATACCAGTGTTACCACAAGTGCTACAGCAACTGTACCGAAATTTCCCTTTTCTGCAATTGGCGTTTTTCCCGCCAAAGTTTCTTCTGAGGGAGGGTAATACGTCACGTCTCTAAGGGGGACCACAGTTGAAACCTTTGCCATTTCTTTTTATCTGATAACCCCCTTTTTATAAAGGGGGATAAGGCTGCTTCCCACTATTCCACTCACAGATTCCAATTACGTCTTTTTCAACTTTTTGCTCGGGCCCATAAATGGGGCCCTCGCACGTGGGCGATCCTGTAATATTAAATAGGATCGCCCCACGTGTCTGGCACATATCTATAGATAAAAACAACCTTAAAATAGTCTTAGAACTATACCAAAGTAGTGATGAAGGATGTGAGGCAATAGCCTTCCATCCATCAGCCCACAAGTTCGTACTAAGAACACAATTGTGATATCCTATA
>JAOTQR010089099.1:6253-18570 GCA_025774065.1 Solanum ossicruentum
AGAATGCGACTCGATTTTCTTGTTAATACTGGACATTTCAAATTTCATCCCCCTTAAAGTCTCATCCTATGTCTCATCTTTCTTCAATAGCTAGTCAAACATCTCTTCAACTCTAGAACTACTAGCACTTGTGTCACGGTTATTTGTTGGCACATATAAGCCATTTTTGTAACCATCCCTATTGACCCAATTTGCTTCTCTCTCTTGGCCCCGATTCCTATCATAGTATCCTCTACTGGTTGTCTCTAAAAGCTCTATCATGACTGAATTTCCGACCTTGGTTTCCTTGACCTTGGCGCTAATTGCCCTGATTGGATCCTTGGGCATTAGTCCAAAATTCCCCTTCTGGTCAGTAATAAAACATGTTTCCTCCTCATAGTAAGGATCACATACATGGGTGCACGTGGAGGTTGATGAACAACTGCATTAACTCACTCCTGATTCTACTTCATCATTACCTTCATGCCTATGTGGATTCAGGTAAGCTCTTGCATAATCCCTTCATTTATCTTAGCTTGCTCTGAGACAATACTGACAGTACACAAACTTTTGGTAGGTGCTCTATCTCTTTGCCCCATGCACAATTGGTCTTGACCACTCTCTTCATTCTTTCAGCAATCCTTGTAAATGGCTAATCTAAGAACATGACCCCTATAATGGTGTCAACATAACCTTGACTATTTTCATAAAGGGCACAGTAAAAGATCTCCACCAAGCCATCTTCAATAATTTTTTGATTGGCGACACTTCTAAAGCACTTAGTAAATTGATCCTATATAGTACTGGTCGAATCACTAGGAAGTTGCTCAAAGTTGTTCATCTGACCTTTCAACTTGAGCTTCTTCGATCTCAGGATGTACCTATCCAAAATGGCCTTTTGTAATTCAGCCCAACTAGTGAACAAACTCTGTTGGAGCTCAGATAGCCATAGTGATTCATTGCCTATAAGAGATAATAGGAAGACACAAAGTCCCATAACGTCCATAGATAGATTTTGTGTTCCTATCATATTCTTACAGACAAATGCAGCATTGTGTAGATGGCTTTGAGAATCCTCTGATGGTAAGCCCGCAAACAGCCCATGGTTTTGCAGTATCTGAAGCAACCCACTCAAAACCATGAACTTTGTGTCAACCGATGGTAGTGGCAACATAATAGCTCCAGTAACCTTCATAGCCATAGGATTTTATTGATTCTACTAGTAAGTGTTGGCATTGAAATCCTATGGTTGCGGAGCAGTATGCTCAAGAGGAGGTGGATTCTTATGGTTAGCATTTTTATTCTTGTTCCTGTTCAGAGCTATGTTAGACGCATTGTTGGTGTTTTCTTAGGCCATCCTTCTCAATGTTCTCTGTATCTCTGTGTCAAGCAGAGTCAAAGATCTGTCTCAACTTCGCGTGTTGGGCATACACTACATTTATAACCTGAAAAAACAAAAACGACAAAAAAACATAAAATGAGGGAAACAAGGATTAATACCCAAATCATTAGAATTAACTAAGTCTACTTGTATTACCCAGCAACGGCGCCTACATCTTGATGTCTCCCAAGTTACACCTCCTTTTTGAGGATAAAATAGTTGTTCTTAAGAAATGGAACCTAACCAAGGTTAAGGTCGAACCCATAGGGAATCCGTAGACTTAGGAGAATTCAATTAATGTGATATGAGTGATTAACCATTTAACTCCCAAAGGGGGAGGGGGAGGGTTTGCAATAACAAGTAGAAAAGTAAACCTAACTAACACAATAGTTTAACTAATATGATGAGAAACTAGGGTTTTGTGTGCCCCATGATTCCCTAACTTAGTATTATTGGATAACCGAATTCTTGTCTAGTGTGTAGCATGCAGAACAGTGAGTTAAGTACACCAAACCTTTTGGTCCAGGTGAGAGGTGAACTTCACTATGTGACTTGGCTCATTCCGCAGTGTTCGTTACTAACCCTTAACTATTAGTCCCAGTACAACCTCCCCTTAGCCCAGCTCTGTCGATTGGACAAGAACACATCAATCAAATCATGTTAATTAATCTCTTTTCCTATTCATTACTACCTTGGTCTAGTCAGTAACACTAGGCGGGCTCTAATGTTGGCCAACACAACTAAACATGCAAAACAAAGAGAGTTAATTAATACATACATGCACACTTTCTAAGAATTATGAATTACCTAGTTTTACCTTGTTAGTTCTTCATGGTTTCCACAACCCTAGTTGTGGATTTAGCTACTCATGATTTTTGTAGATGCAAGACTTGTGAATTGGAATAACATAACAGAGCACTTACATGATTGAATTAAACTTAAGCAAATCAAAGCTTCAATGAGAATCACAAGATTATAAGATCAAATCAAAGTACAAGTGTTTCTCAAACCTCTCCAATGTTTTCTCTATACAATCTCACTATTTTTCCTCTCAAACTATTCAACTCTCTGGAAGCTTAATGAAAAATAACCTAAAAAGCTATTTATAATATTTAAAATACAAGTCTTAAACAAAATAGGATAACTTGGTCGGCACGCCTCACGAATGCCTTTACGAGCCGTATTGTGTTCCACGGCCTGTAATCACGCTCTTGTACATTGTTGCTACAAAATTGGACTTGTGATCTACAACACCTCTCTACAGCCCGTAAAGTGTTCTACGGCTCGTAGGTGGTTTCGTCTGATGAATATTCAGAAAATCCTTCTTCTCTGATCCTCAGGGCATGAAATAGGATCCACAACTCGTAAAGTAATCCATAACCTATCTGCATGTTCATACAAAAAAATTTAGAAAATCAGCCTCTCACTAGAATTATCCAAGAGACCTCCTTTACGGTTCATAGAATGCACTACAGCCCACAAAGGGTCTCGTATATCATCAAAAAAACTGCAACTTCTGCTTTTTCTTTCCAAAATCAAGCCCAACCCTAGAATCCTTCAAATAAAACACAAAAACGCATAAAGCCAACTAACGTTGCATTGAAAACACACAAAACTTCAAGTTTTAAGCATCAGCAGTGTTGTATTTTGACAGCACATCAGCATGTCAGACTCCAACTCCCAAGTGGCCTTATGAACAGAACAGTGCCTCCACTGAACCTTCACAAAAGGAATATTCTTGGATCTCAATCTCTGGACCTGCTTGTTCAATATGGCTATAGGCTCATCTTCAAAGGACAAAATTGGACCCAACTCAACAAAGTCATAAAAAATAATATAGGACTTATCTGGAATGTACCGGCGCAGCATAAAAACATGAAAAACAGGATGAACAGAAGATAGTCTCGGTGGTAAAGCCAAGTCATAGGCTACCTCACCAACTCTCTTCAAAATCTCAAAAGGGATAATGAATCAGGGACTAAGCTTTCCCCTCTTTCCAAATCCCATCACACCCTTCATGGGTGAAACCTTTAGCCAAACACTATCACCAAATAGAGAACTCTAGAGGCCTAACCCTCTTATCAACATAACTCTTCTAGCGACTCTGGGCTGTCAAAAGTCTACTCTGAATTAGTCAGACCCGGTCCATGGAAACCTGAAGAAAATCAACACCCAATATCACAGTCGAACCTGAATCAAACCAAGGCCTCAAATAGTGCCATCTAGATGCTGGAAAGTTAACTATTATTATATGCAAACTCTGTCATGGGTAAGTGTTAGTCCAATCAGGCCCCAAAATCAATAACACAGGCCCTAAGCATGTCCACAACACCTAAATAGTGCGCTCAAACTTACCATCAGTCTTAGGGTGAAAAGCTGAACTCAAATACAATCTAATATCCCAACCAAGCTGTAAAGCCCGCCAAAAGTGAGAAGTAAACACAAACCCTCTGTCTGATACTATAGGCACTGGAACACCATGCAATCCGAAAATTTCACAAATATACAACTAGCCAACTGCTCTGCACTGTAGCTAGTCTTCACCGATATGAAGGGTGCTGACTTGGTCATTCGATCAATGACTACCCAAACTTAATCAAACTTTCCCAAGGCTATGGGCAAACCTGTGACAAGGTCATTCTCTCCCACTTCCACTTAGGAATGGGCATCCCTTGCATTGTTCCACTAGGCTTTTGATGCTCATACTTCACCTGTTGGCAATTCAAACACTTGGCCACAAACTCATCTATATCTCTCCTCATGCAAAACCACTAACAATGTTGTTTAAGATCATGATACATCTTAGCCACACCTGGATGGACGGAATATCTAGCACAATGGGTCTCCTTTAATATAGTTCTCACCCATTCTCCAACTTTAGGCACATAAACTCTACCATTAACCCTCAAGATGCCATCAATATCAATAATAGCCACCTTGGCTTCATCTCTGAATACTTTATATCGAACTAAGCATAATCTAGGGTCCTCAAACTGGTAAGCACATATCTGATCAGGAAAAGAAGATCTAGCCTCAACAAGTGCCAAAATACTTTGAGGAGGAGGAGAAATGTCCAAACAGACCATATGCCTAGCAAGTGACTGAACCTCTATAGCTAAGGGCCTCTCCTCAGCCCTCAAGAATTCCAAACTCCCCATACTAGTAGCCTTTCGGCTCAAAGCATCTGCTACTGTATTTCACTTCCTAGGGTGATAGAGAATAGAGATATCATATTCCTTAAGCAACTCTAATCACAATGCATTTGAGACTCCGGTGATCAGTAAAGATCTCACAATGCACCCCATGAAGATAATGTTTCCGTAATTACAACACAAGTACAACTGCAGCCAACTCCAGGTTATGGGTAGGTTAGTTCTTCTCGTGCACCTCCAATTGTCTAGAAGCATAGGTTATCACTCTCCCTTTTTGCATCAATATACCATCAAAACCCACACCGAAGCGTCACAATATACCACAAATGGAACTCCTCCTCGAATAAAGCAAGAATAGGTGGTGAAGTCAAAAAATCTTTGAGCTTTTGGAAGCTCAACTCACGATCACCCAACCACTGGAATGCTATAACCTTTTGAGTCAATCTGATCAACGAGGCTGCTATAGAGGAGAAACCCTAAACAAAATGCCAATAACACCCTGCTAAACTAAGTAAGCTCCGAATCTCAGTCACTGAAGTAAGCCTATCAACTCATGAATAGTTGCTACCTTAGCCGGATCAACCATAATACCCTCTTTTGACACAACATGGCCAAGAAATGCAACGGACTCAAGCCAAAACTCACACTTTGAGAACTTAGCATACAACTTCTCTTCCCTCAATCTCTAAAGTACAGGTCTCAAGTGTTGAACATGATCAGCCTCAATCTTGGAATAAACCAAGATATCATCAATGAATACAATCACAAAGATATATAAATAGGTCCTGAACACTTGGTTCATCAACTCCATAAAAGCAGTCGGGGCATTCGTCAACCCAAATGACATAACTACGAACTCATAATGCCAATGATGGGTCTTGAAAGTTTTCTTCATGATATTACACTCCCCAACTTTCAACTGATGGTAAGTGGACCTCAAATCAATCTTAGATAACACTGAGGCACCCTGCAACTGGTCATAAAGATCATCAATGTGAGGTAAGGGATATTTTTTCGTGATGGTCACTTTGCCAAATTGGTGATAGTAAATACATAAATCCATAGTGCCATCCTTCTTCTTCACAGTGCCATCCTTCTTCTTCACAAATAATACAAGAGCACCCCAAGGGGATACACTTGGACGAATAAAGCTTTTCTCTAATAAATCTTCCAACTGTTCCTTCAACTCCTTCAAATCAGTTGGAGCCATCTGATAAGGAGCAATAGATATGGGCTTAGTGCCTGGCTCTACATCAATAGCAAAGTCAGTAACATAATTTGAAGAAACACCCATCAAATCAATCAAAAATACATCCATAAACTCTCTAGCAATGCTGGTAGTCTCCAATGATGGGGACTCTTAAGAAATAGCGCGAACATGAGTTAAATATGCCAAACACCCCCTTTCCCATCAATCAACAAGAATGTATATAAGAAATGACACCCTTAGGATAGGGATTAAGTGCTCCAATCCATATCAACTAAGGCAACTTGGGTCAAGATAAGGTCATGAACTTTGCATGACAATCAAGAATAGCATGATAAGGCGACATCCAGTCCATACCCAATATCACATCAAAATCTACCATGTCCAACAATATCATGCCAGCAATAGTATCTCTCCCCATAAAAGTCACAACACAACCCCTATAAACAAGATTCACTACTAATTTCACCTACCGGGGTGGAAACACAAATAGACTCAACAAGCGGCTCACACATAATATCAATATCAAAAGAAAAATATGCTGACACATATGAATAAGTAGAGCCTGGATCAAATAAAACTGAAGCTGGATGGTGACATACTGGAACCACAACTATAACAACTGCATCAGAAGCCTCTACCTCGACCCTGTCAAGAACATAGCAAACTCTATGACAACCACTAGCTTGTGGGCCTCCACGAATACCACCTATCCCGGTACCATAACCACCTCTAATACCACCCCTCACACCCTGAGAGGTGTCTTTGGCTGTTGCCTGAGGTCCTGAAGCCTAAGTAGGAAACACCCGATATGGACAATGGTTGGCAAATTGCCCAACCTCGTCATAAACATAACAAGCCTTGAGGTCTTGCCCTTGAGATGACTACGCTGAAGAACCACCATGCCTTGGTGCACTACACACTTG
This sequence comes from Solanum ossicruentum, assembly GCA_025774065.1. Taxonomy (NCBI): domain Eukaryota; kingdom Viridiplantae; phylum Streptophyta; class Magnoliopsida; order Solanales; family Solanaceae; genus Solanum; species Solanum ossicruentum. Next base: position 12,899 of record JAOTQR010089099.1, read on the forward strand.
AGTAGATCTGGATCCATTAACACTATCAGATGCTAGAAGAGCTGTCTGAACTTCCCGGCCCTGATGGCTCTGCCTCTAAAACTCCCAATCTCAAGGTAGGTGCCTAGTAAATTATCCATATCGATGGAACCTCTTTCCTCCACCCTATCAATCCTATCTGGTACGCTCTATCATAGGAGCATGACCCATAGCAAAGTAGAAAGTACCTACAGCCAACACCAAGGAAGTTGTAGCCTCTTAAAGATACCTTGACAAGCCCTTGGCAAACCGTCGATCCTCTCAAACTCAGTAGGAATATAACACCTCTCATGCCCTTCGAAAAAAGCCCTATAGTATATTTCTTGAATATCTCAAAATCCGTAAATAATTTTTGAAATTTGACTTCATATTCATTTTATGGGGGGCAAAATTGTATAGGAAAGAGGTGGTCTTCGATTTTAGATAACCCATAGCAAAAACAGGTATACGTCTTGTTCGTGTAACGGACTTGTAGCACACTAGCATGAAATGGCCAAAACCCATTCTTGGGCCAAAACAGGCGGAAACCTGAACTTTGCCCGAAAATGTACTACTCCGCTACAAGTCCACGTCGCAGACTTATCGCGGACTAGTTCAACAAGTTCCTTAATTTTCTGTTTTCTCTTAAGGCAATTGGGTAATAACCCAATGCCTATATGTGCGAGAATACCTTACTCTTCAGTCATTTTAAAGCCCTATAACACTCAAAAACCCTCCCAAAAGACCTCCTAATTCCTCCCAATTCTCTCATCTAAATCCAAGAATCTCAAGAACTTTCTTTGAAATTTCAAGAACCAGATTCAAGCCCAAGTGTTCCTCAAGTCTTTCTTTAAGAAAACTCTAACATTAAGGTATGTGGGCTTCATTCATGGGGATTCTTCCACCTATGAACCCAATCCTTCTCATTTACCAATTTTCATGATTCTTAAGTTTTAATACTTGATGGGAAAACTGTATTATGCAATATAAACATGATTGAGTTTGGATTCTTCAAGTATTGATTGATTATGCATGAATATCTATTGAAGGCTTATTCCATAAGTTGAATTGTATATATTGAAGCTATGCATGATGTGAACTATGTAAACTACAAAAGATTGTGAACTTTTAAGATGGATTTCATGACACCCAAATTGGGCTTTCTACTACAATGTCAGTGGGTTGAATTAAATGATTTTCAAATGAATTGATTTTACACCTCTCTTATATTATACTCTTGAATTGCATGATTTTAAGCATATGTACATATAGCCACCATGTTTGACTAAATTTACATGACAAGAATTCTTATGTTGATAAAAGATTATTGCAAGTTTTGTAAGACAAGCATAACAAGATAAATTATGGGCTCCTAAGCATGCAGTGAACTCATGAAAAGTTAATATGATTTATAAGTAAGATGTTGAGCCTTGATACTATATTTTACACTCTTGTGAGTGAATAATATCTATATGAAGGGGTCAAGCATGATAACCATTTCACCCTGATATACAAACAAAATCACACTAGATAGGGTCAAGCATATTACAACCCATATGTGTCATTCAATGCCTACTAGAAGGGGTCATGTCCATGAAATATTTTACCCTCTAGTATAATGTATATGCTCACTTGTAGGGATCAAGTATATGAATGAGCTACTCATTCCATATTATCATGTTTTTATAAGTCATTCAAGTGATGATTAAATTTATGATTATGTCAAGTATTCTGTGAGATTAGACTTAGCATCGAAGGAGGCATAAGGTGGGGGCTCGACGGAAGGGGTCCTTATATAAAGTCTTAGTCTATTAACTATGTGCCACCATTGGTTCATAATATTTTCTCTAAATGGACTTTTACTAGTGGATCCAACTAGGACAAGTTACCCACTAGGTGGGGTCATGTTTAGTTTACCTTGGCAAGTAGACCACTCTTTTTTCGTGAGGAAACAAACATCAGGATTCTAAGAATTAGCTTGCTTAGTCTTATATGTCGGTCAGGGTCCCCTCCCACATATCTATGTTATGTTATGCAAGTTTGTCTATCTATATGCATAATTTAGCTCAAGCATTGATCATACATATCAATTGGTCTTTTATATATTGATTATACTTATACATCTTGTTAATTATGGATTATGTCATTGTTGTATTTCACCCATCATACTTAGTACATACCAAGTATTAATGCATATCTCTTTGCCTATATGATTTAACCATGTAGGGACCGGAGCTCCTATTCACTCTCCTCCTCCACGTGGCTAGATAGATCTTTTGATGACTACTATTGGTAAGTCCTCCACTCCGGGAATTATCTCCACTCTACTTTCATGATTTTGTTAAGACTCATCTTTTTGGACACATATCTTTTGAGGGTGAGCCCAGAGATGTGTTGGCCCCTGTTCCATTCGTATAAGAGGTATTGCTAGATATGGATGTTTATGTGTTAAGCTTGATTGTCATTATGTTTATGTAGTTATGAAAGACTTCCATTAGTCCCTTACCCCTCTATGCTTGTCGTATGTTAATGATGAGATGGAAGTCCCAAGTCCCTAAAACACCCTCATAATGTGAGTCATACTTACCCACCCCTTAGACTTTATTTGTTATGTGATTCATGCAAATCATCTTCCCTATAACATCCCTATAGTTTGAATCCAAAGTCCTACTTCCCTTAGAATTATTTGTTACTTGCTTGGTTTTTAATTATGCTTTCGCAATCAAGGATGTGCAAGTGATATGCTAAGAGGCATGTTAGGGTTTCCTATTCATTGTGTCACATCTTGGCCCCAGGCTTGATTCTTGACAAGCTTTGTATCAAGCACTAGGTTTGTTAATGGTCCTTGAAAATCCAACACACCGCATCAAATATAGTCTTGTTCATGGTTGTAAAGCGTGCCACAAGTACGAATAGGAGGCTATGAGGTGTTTTAGGAAATGGTTTACTTTTGCATGATCTATGTTGTGCTTTAGATTTATAATAAGTTTTCTTCCCTAACAGGTGCTCTTTTGCTCCTTTAGATCATGTCACAACCAAGAAGAATGGCACAAAGAGCTCCCACTCCTGAGGAGGGTTCGAGCCCTCCAATTCCTTAAGCTCCCCAAAATGAAGGGGTCATGCATGCTGAATTTCAAAATGTCATTTTAATGTTGGCACAATCCATGACTGACAAATTGAATCAAGGAACCCAAGCTCCTCATCCTCCCAGCCCGGCTTCAAGAGTGAGGTACGTTATATGGATGAATCCTCTGAGTTCTATGGCACCAAAATAGAAGAGGATCCCCATGAATTCATTGTTGAGATGCATAAAGTGCTTGCTATTGTATGGGTGAGTTCAGAGCATAAGGCAAATCCTGTAGCCTACCAACTCAAGGAAGTTGTACAAATTTGGTTTACTCAATGGAAGCTAGAGAAGGAGAATAATGATTTCATCCCACAGGAGGAATTTAAGGTTGTCTTCCTCAATTGATTCTTTATAGTTGAATTCAGAGAGGCAAAGATAATGGACTTTATGAATCTCAAATAAGGCTCCATAAGTGTGAGGGAGTGTTCCCTTAAGTTCAACAAGCTCTCAAAATAGGCTCCTCAATTGGTTGCCAACTATAGAGAAAGGATGAACAAGTTTGTGTTAGGGGTATCTGACTTGGTGAATGAATAATGTTGCACTGCTGTGCTTATTGGTGATATGGACTTTTCTCGGCTCATGACTTATTTCGAGCAACTTGAAAGGCAGAAACATAGGAAGAGAAAGAGTGGAGAGTCCAAGAGGGCTCAATATGAAGGTGGTTTTCAAGGCGCTAATGGTGGCCATTTCTGTCAAGGTCACAAATTCCACGGCCAAGGATCCTCCAATTCTTAAAACAAAAGAGTTGCTAATGATAATGTGCCTAACCCTATGGTTTAAGGTGGCAATGGTGGGATGACTCTTCTAAGGTGCCCAAAATATGGAAGAAATCATGGTGGCAAATGCTTGAGGGATTCGAATGCTTGCTATGGGTGTACAAAAGTAGGCCAGGTTGTTGATTGTACCTATGCTCAAAACAAGTGTAAAGATGATCTTCCTTAAAGACAAGGTGCTCATCGATCAAAGGGCACAATAAGGGCAACAAGAAGGTGCTCTATGTCACAATCGATTTTATGCTCTTCAAGGGAGGCAAGGAGTAGATGAGGTGCCCGATATTGTTACTGGTGTGTTCAAGGTTTATGATTACGATGTGTATGCTTTATTGGATCCGGGTGCCACTTTTTCTTTCGTTACACTTTTTGTTGCCAATAAGCTTTATGTGTGTCCTGATTTGTTGTGTGAATCCTTTGAGGTATCTACCGCCGTTGGTGAATCCATTATGGCTAGAAGAGTCTATAGTGATTGTCCCGTGTTTATATTGCATAAAGTCTTGACTTATGATTTTGTTAAACTTGACATGGTAGATTTTGACATTATTCTTAAGATGTATTAGTTACATGCATATCATGCTTCCATTGATTGTAAAACCTACATGGTCAAGTTCCAAATTCCTAATAAGCCCGTCTTTGATTGGGAAGGTCATAATTTGATGGTTAAGGGTAGGTTCATTTCTTGACCTAAGGCCCAAAAATTCATTTCTAAGGATTGCATTTACCATACTGTGAGGGTTAGAAATGTTTAGTCTAAAGTCCCTCCCATTGAGTCGGTTCTAGTAGTGAATAAGTTTCTTGATGTTTTTCCCGATGAGCTTCTCGGTATTCCTCCTGAAAGGAAAATAGATTTTGGTATAGATATCCTCACCAATACATAACCCATTTCCATTTCCCCCTATCATATAGCCCAGGGGGAGTTAAAGGATTTGAAGGGCCAATTGAAGGATTTATTAGAAAAGGGACTCAAAAGACCTAGCAAGTCACCTTAGGGTGCACCGGTATTATTTGTAAGAAATAAAAATAGCTCACTTAGAATGTGCATCGACTACCAATAACTCAACAAGGTTAGTATAAAGAACAAGTATCCCTTGCCAAGGATAGATGACCTATTTGATTAACTACAAGGGGCTAATCATTTTTCTAAGATTGATCTCCAGTCCAGATACGACCAAGTGAGGGTGAGGGAGTATGATATTCCCAAGATGGCTTTTCGGACTAGATATGGGCATTATGAATTTATAGTGATGTCATTTTTCTTAACTAATGCACCGGTGATATTTATGGATCTTATGAATAGGGTCTTTAAATTCAGCTTTGACATATTTGTGGTAGTATTCATAGATGACATATTGATTTACTCCAGAAGAGAAGAAGAGAATGTGAATCATTTAAGGGTAGTGTTGCAAACTTTGAGGGATGAGAGGTTGTTTTTTAAATTTGATAAATGTGAACTTTAGTTCAAGGAGGTTGAATTCCTAAGGCATATGGTGTCGGTTCATAGAATTAAAGTGGACCCCTAAGAAGACAAAAGTGATAAAAAATTATCCTAGGCCCTTGACCCCAATGGATATTAGGAGTTTCTTGGGCTTAGAGGATATTACCAGAGATTTTTGAATGGTTCCTCTTCAATTGATTCCCTTTTGATAAAATTGATGCAAAAGAAGGAAAATTTTGTTTGGATCAATGAATGTGAAAGGAGTTTTCAAACTTCGAAAGATAAGCTTACATCTGCTCCTATTTGGCTCTACCGGAAGTGTTAAAAGGGTTTGTGGTTT